>VSMD01140677.1:0-104839 GCA_008750895.1 Mirza zaza
TCCAGTGACCCTCTACAAAAAAGACACCTGCACTCGAATGTTTATAGCAGCACAATTCATAATCGCAAGGCTGTGGAAACAGCCCAAGTGCCCATCAATCCAAGAATGGATTAATAAAATGTGGTATATGTATACCATGGAGTACTATTCAGCTCTAAGAAACAACGGTGATATAGCACATCTCATATTTTCCTGGTTAGAGCTGGAACCCATACTACTAAGTGAAGTATCCCAAGAATGGAAAAACAAGCACCACATATATTCACCAGCAAACTGGTATTAAGTGAGCAGCACCTAAGTGGACACATAGGTACTACAGTAATAGGGTATTGGGCAGGGGGGAGGGGGGAAGGGGACGGGTATATACATACATAATGATTGAGATGTGCACCATCTGGGGGATGGTCATGCTGGAAACTCAGACTTGTGGGGGGAGGGGGGAAAGGGCATTTATTGAAACGTTAAAATCTTTACCCCCATAATATGCTGAAATAAATAAAAAAAGAAAGGTACAGGAAACATCATGAACAAAGTCCTAAGGCATGAGTGAGTATGGCTTGGGTGGGATGGTCTATTTATCTGAGAGGAAGGTATACAAGAGAGTAATTTTTCAGGGAGGTTGTAATGATACTCCTATTATGTGAGTTAAGAATTCAGGAAGTATGGACTGTTGCTAGCAATAAACTAATTATATTTTTGAGGAAAAAAAAATAATATGTGGTATATGTATACCATGCAGTACTACTCAGCCACAAAAAACAATGGTGATCTAGCACCTTTTGTATTATCCTGCATAGAGCTGGAAGCCATTCTACTAAGTGAAGTATCCCAAGAATGGAAAAATAAGCACCACATGTACTCGCCATCAAATTGGTTTTAACTGAGCAGCACCTAAGTGCACATATAGGAATAACATTCATTGGGTGTCAGGCAGATGGGAGGGGAGAGGGAGGATGGGTATATACATACATAATGAGTGTGATGCACACCGTCTGGGGGATGGACATGCTTGAAGCTCTGTCTTGAGGAGGTTCAAGGGCAATATACATAGCCTAAATATTTGTTCCCCCCAGAATATGCTGAAATAAAAAAATAATAAAAGAATTGGCTATAAAAGGAATATACTTCAACATTATAAAAGCCATATATGATAAACTCACAGCTAGTATCACACCATATGGGGAAAATTGAAAACCTTTCCTCTTCCCCCTGGAATAAGACAAGGATGCCCACTTTCACCACTGTTACTCAACATAATATTGGAAGTTCTAGCTAGAGCAATTAGGTAAGAGAAATAAATAAAGTGCATACAAATTAGAAGAAAAACATCAATATTATACTTTTTGACGTTTTATTTAGAAAAACCTAAAGACTCCACACACAAAAAAAGCCTATTAGAACTGAAAAACAAATTCAGTAAAATTTCAGGACACAAATTCAGCATGCAAATATCACTGGTATGTCTAGATGCTAACAGTGAACAATCTGAAAAAGAAACCAAGAAAGCAATCCCATTTACAATAGCTACAAATAATATAAAATCCCTAGGAATAGACTTAACCAAAGAGGTGAAAGATCAGTACAATAAAAACTATAAAACAATGATGAAAGAAATTGAAGAGAACATAAAAAAAAAAAAAAGATATTGCATGCTTATGGATTGGAAGAATCAATATTGTTTAAATGTCTATACTATCCAAAACAATCTATAGATTCAATGCAATTGCTATCAAAATATCAATGGCATTATTCACAGAAATAGGAAAAAAATCCTAAAATTTATATGGAACCACAAAAGATCTAGAATAGCAAAAGCCATCCTGAACAAAAGAACAAAACTGGAGAAATCACATTGCTTTACTTCAAATTATACTACAAAGCTGTAGTAAACAAAACAGTGTCGTGTTGGCACAAAAACAAACTCAGAACAATGGAACAGAATTGGGAACCCCAAAATAAATCCGGGGACCTACAGTCAACTCATTTTTTTGACAAAAGTGCCAAGAACACATTGGGGAAAGGACAGTCTTTTCAATAAATGGTGCTGGGAAAAATGAATATCCATATGAAGAGGAATAAAACTAGACCCCTATCTCTCACCATATACAAATATCAAATGTATATGGATCAAAGACTTAAATCTAAGACCTGAAACTATGAAACTATTAGAAAAAAACATTGGAGCAACACTCCAGGACATTGGTTTGGGCAAATATTTCTTGAATTATACCTCAAAACGTAGTTAGTAAATCAAAACAAAAGTGGACAAATGGGTTTATATTAAGCTAAGGAGAAACAATCAACAAAGTGAATGACAATCCACAGAATGGGAGAAAATATTGCAAGCTATGCATCTGACAAAGGGGTTAATATTAAAAATATATAAGGAACTCAATAGCAAAAAATAAAAAAAATGAAAACCAATAATTTAATTGAAAAATGGGCAAAGATCTGAATAAACATTTCTCAAAAGACATACAAATGGGCAACAGTATATGAAAAAAAATGGTCAATATCTCCAATTATCAGGGAAATGCAAAGCAAAACTGCCATGAAATATCATCACACCCTACTTAAAATGGCTTTTATCAAAAAGACAGGCAATAATGAATGCTGGTGAGGATATGGAGAAAGGGAAACCATTGTACGCTGTTGGTCAGTATGTAAATTAGTGCAACCACTATGAAAAACAGTATGAAGGTTTCTGAAAATATTGAAAATAGAAATATATTATTCCATTTGCTGAATATATATCTAAAAGAAAGGAAATCAGTATATTACAGACATATTTGCACTCCCATATTTATTGTAGCACTAGTCACAATAACTGAGATATGGGATGAACCTTAGTGTCCACCAGTGAATGAATGCATAAAGAAAATATGGTATGTACATACAATGGAATATTATTCATCTATAAAAAATGAAATCCTGTCATTTGAAACAACATAGATGGTACTGGAGGGCATTATGTTAAGCGAAATAACTCAGGCACAGAAAGACAAACTTCACATGTTCTGACTCATATCTGGGAGCTAAGAAATTTACAAAAAATTGAATTCATGTAGATAGAGAGTAAAATGACAGTTACCAGAGGTTTGGAAAGGTAGTGGGGAAGGGTGATAAGTGTGGATGATTATTAGGTACAAAAATACAATTAGATAGTATGAATAAGATCTAGTATTCAGTTGCACAAGTGGTTACTAAGAGTGGTTAGTTAACCTAGGCTGTTAGGAGTCAATTAACAAAAAATTATTGTACATTTTAAAATAACTAAATGAGTGTAATTGGAATGCTCTTAACACAAGGAAATGATAAATGCTTGAAGTGATGGATACTCCAAATATTATGATTTGATCATTATACTTTGTATGCTTGTATCAAAGCATCACATGTACCTCACTAATAGGTACAAATATTATATACTCATAATAATTAAAAATAAAAATTAGGAACAAAAGAAATAATTTACAGTAGACACAAATGAAGAGTACTTTCTCAGATTTAGGCAACTAGTCTTTCTTTTATGCTAGATACTTAGCTAACATGAGGAAAATAGTCTATTGGTTGTGTGTATTTGTCAGATGCTCATGTCTTCATATCATTTTATTATCATCACCATTGTTTACTCAACTAGTCAAAGCCTTAAGACATTGTGTTAATGTGCTTTTTGGGAAAAGACCTAGTGCAGTCCCTGCCAGTTGTAATCATTTTATTGTTTTTATATACATGTTCAGCACTCAAGCTCATGTTTTCCCACTTTTGTACTTTATGTACTATGACATATGCCCTTTCATCTTGACCTTGACAGGGTTCTTGGTTTCTCAGCTTAGTTATTTAACATATTATTAAGCCTTACTATTTTCTAGTCATTTAGATTAAATGGTTAATAAGGCATATTTCTTTTTTTCATCATATTATGGTGGTACAAATGTTAAGGTTACGTATATTGCCCTTCTTCCTCCCCCCTCAAGTCAGAGCTTTAAGGGTGACCACCCCCAGACGATGTGCCTTGCACTCATTATGTATGTATATACCCATCCCCTCTTTCCCCCTCCCTCCTGGCGACACCTGGTAAATGTTATTCCTATATGTTCACTTAGGTGTTGATCACTTAATACCAATTTGATGGTGAGTACCTGTGGTGCTTGTTTTTCCATTCTTGAGATACTTCACTTAGTAGAATGGGTTCCAGCTCTATCCAGGAAAATACAAGGGGTGCTATATCGCCATTGTTTCTTAAGGCTGAATAGTACTCCATGGTATACATATGCCACATTTTATTAATCCACTCATATATTGATGGGCACTTGGGTTGTTTCCACAGCTTTGCAATTGTGAATTGTGATGCTAAAAACATTTGAGTGCAGATGTCTTTTTTGTAGAATGTCTTTTGTTCTTTTGGGTAGATGCCCAGTAATGCGATTGCTGGATCAAATGGTAGATCTACTTGTATCTCTTTAAAGTATCTCCATATTGCTTTCCACAGAGGTTGCACTAGTTTGCAGTCCCACCAGCAGTGATGAGTGTTCCTCTCTGCATCCATGCCAACATTTATCTCCCACAGCAGCTCAGACCAGATCCTTCCCCACTTAGTGCAGTCCTGGCACAGAGCTCCCAGGAATTCTAGGTGCTTCCCGCTATTGTCCCCTCTCCACAGAAACCCACACCTCCTGCCGTGATTTTGCACTATCTTCAGGCAGGTCCCTCTCTGAATGGGTGTGTAGATCAGTGTGGAAGCAAGCAGTTTCCCTGTAAGTCTGATCCCACTTCACTCGCTGGCCGGAGCTCTCCCGCTCTATGCCCTATTGTTTGTTTTGCACTCTCCAGAGATCCCAATCCTATCTCCCATTCACCTTTTTCCTTCCTGTTTTGTGTGTCCTGCTCTGATTCTCTGCCAATTCACAACGTTCTTGCGGGGGAGAGATCCACTCATGTGTAGGAGACCAAGATCTATGCCTCTTTCTCTGGGAGAAGGAATCCAGGAGGTTATCTTTACTCCGCCATTTTTTCTCTCCCAATAAGGCATATTTATCATCATCAAATAGCTTAACATCTAACTGAAAAAAGCACATTGACATGTAACTGTAACACAAACAGACAAAGAAACCCTAACTCTGCCAGCACTTTTCAAGTGCAAAATTAAACAGGAAAGTAGATTCTCTTATAAAGAAAATTTTTTATTCCAGCATATTACGGGGATACGAATGTTTAGGTTACGTATATTGCCCTTGCCCCACCTGAGTCAGAGCCTCAAGCATGTCCATCCCCCAGATGGTGCGCACTGCACCCATTAGCTGTGCATATACCCATCCCCACTTTCCCCCTCCTATCGGCCTGACATCCGATAAATGTTATTCCTATATGTCCACTTAGGTGTCGATCAGTGAAACCAATATGCTGGTGAGTACATGTGGTGCTTATTTTTCCATTTTGTGACACTTTACTTAGTAGAATGGGTTCCAACTCTATCCATGATAATACAACGGGTGCTACATCACCATTGTTTTTTGTGGCTGAGTAGTACTCCATGGTATACATATACCACATTATATTAATCCACTCATGGATTAATGGGCACTTGGGTTGTTTCCACATCTTTGCAATTGTGCATTGTGCTGCTATAAACATTCTTTTTTACAGAAAATTTTAAGAAATATAAATTTTTCTCTCAACCTGTTATTGTTATCATTTTTAGCTTAATACAACCATGGTTCTGTGAACACTTCTTTTTCCTAGTGTGCTTCTTTTTATTTTATTGTTATGCCTTCTTGGAATAAGATCCTTTTGGGAATGATATAAGACTTGGGACTCCAGGATGATTATCTAACAACTCCTCTAGGAGTTGGCTTTTCTTCAATACATGCATTAGTAGCCCATATTCACTATTAGGGGTCTCTTAGGGAGCAGTTAATGTTAACTTAGGCTGTTAGAAATCAATTAAAATGAAGGTCATTAATTTTCTTGCCAACCTTCGGATCAGCTAGGTCAGTGGTCATCAACATTAGCTATATAGTGGAATCACCTGGGGAACTTTAAAAAATAGTGATGCCTGCATGCTTCCATTCCCTGCCCCCATTTAGATTCTAGTTGATCTGAGGTACAGCCTGGGCATCAAAATTCTTAAAAGCTCTTCAGGTATTTCTAATATGCAGCCAAGGTTGAGAAATACTGTGCTAATTCTACACTATTTTCTCTGTTTTACATGCATTTTTTCTTCTAATATGACTGAAAGATTATAAATATTTAAGGCTGGAAGGCCTCCACTCCCACATTCAGAGCACAAACATTCATCATGATAAGTTTCTCTCAAATTATGAGTTTCTTTGCCTTCCAGTTTCTTGCAGTGATTTAAAAACAAGCCAGAATTATTTTTACACTCCTCGCATAAAGAAAGAAAGTCTATGTCCCTTCTCTTTGAATCTGGATTTACATTAGTAATTTTTCCATTACTAGTAGGATACAGCAGAAGTGCACAGTGTTAATTCTCGTTTATGTCAGACAAGGCCATGAAGCTTCTGCCTGGTCCTCTTTACCACATTATAAGCACCAAGTCCTCTTACCATCGTGAAGATGCCATTCTTTGAAACATTTAAGTCATATGGGAGGTCACCAGTAGGATGTACCTTCAATAGTTTCAGTATTAAAATCATTTTGGTTTACACATAACATATTACTATATAAGTAAACAAGTTTCTATATGATTATTGTCCTTCCCACTATTGGGTAACCCCAGCCTTTCAGTCTTCCCAGATAAAGTCCCAGATATTGTGGAGCAGAGAAAAATCAATGCCATGATTTCCTGTCTAAATTTCTGATTCAGAGAATTCATGAAAAAAAAAACAAAATTTGGTACCTGAAAGTAGGATGTTACCATACCAAAATGTGGAATTGGCTTTGGAATCATGTGGTGAGTAGAAACTGGAAAGGTTGTAAGGAAACTAGTGGTGAAATCCTGATGGGCCTCAAGGAGGTTGACAGAATGGACTTTATAGAAAAGTGTAAAATGCTTTTGAAATCTAGCAGAAAGGAGACCCTTGTAACATAGTGACAAAAATGTTTAACAAACTGTCATTTATGGGCTGAGTATTTCCAGGTAGAATGTCAAAAGTATCATTTGTATTTTTCTTTTTAGCTAAGTATCATAAGGTATTTTGAGAAAAAGGCTAAAGAAGGAATTACTACATCTTTCAAGCAGAATTTACAGGAAATATAAATAATTGATAACTTGCTGTGTTTGAAAATAAAACTGTTACTCCTAGTTTTTTAAAATAGAATATTATCCAAATAAGAAAGGGTTTGTATTAGTTAACTGGGGTTCTCTGGAGAAACACAACCAATACAATATGGAAAGAGAGAGAGAAAGGAGAACAAGAGAGAGAGAGAAGGTTATTTTTTAATTTTTATTTATTTATTTTTTTGGTTTGTTTGTTTTCGTTTTTGTTTTAGAATAGTGTCTCGCTGTGTTGCCCAGGCTGGAGTGCAGTGGCATGATCATAGTGATCTTAGCTCACTGCAGCCTCAAACTCCTGGGCTCAAGTGATTTTTTCGCCTCAGCTTCCCAAGTTGCTGGGATTACAGGAGCAAGCCTCTATGCCCAGTGAGAGAGAATATTTATCATTAGGAATTGGCTCACATGATTATAGAAGCTGATAAGCTAGCAACTACAAGGAGAACCAGTGGTTTTGTTCTAGTCCAAAGGCAGGAAAATGCTGATGTTCCAGCTCTGTGGGAGCCATATGGGAGGAGTTCCCTCTTATTTGAGAGAGGTTCAGTCTTTTGTTCTTGTCAGGTTTTCAATGGATTGGATGAGAACAACCCACATTAGGGGAAGCAATATGCTTTACTTGGTCTATCGATTTAAATGTTAAACTCATCCCAACACCCTCACAGAAGCATTCAGAATAATATTTGACCAAATACCTGGGCACCCTATGGACCAGTCAAAATGATATATAAAAATTAACCATCACAGAGCTTCAGAACAAAGATCAAGTTCAAGAGGATATCAGGAGAACATCTCTTGGTAAAGATGAACCAAGGGTGTTAACTGTGAAATATTTTGTGAATATCTCAGAGAGATTTAAGGTAGCACTTACCCTTTGAAACGGACTCTTTGAAACAGACAAAAGGCTTTCAAAGGAGAAGTAGTTGCAGATATCTTTGGAAAATATAATGTCACAAGTCTGTAGCTTTTCTCCTGTGCTTTACTCCACCTTTCTGATCAATATCTCATTTTCTTACAATGGCTTTCCTTTATACATTCTAATCAAGTGTCAATATAACAGATTGCTCTGCCTTCTTTCACAGAATATAAGTTTTAGAAAATCTTAACTTCATTTTCTAAAATGGCCAATGTTTTCCAGAACTAAACAGTATAAAACAGCACAGTATGGCTGCCCTATGGATTTTGGACTTGCCTGGTCAGGTCCCACAATCGTGAAAATCAATCATTTGCAATAAATGTCTTTGTGTGTATATATATATATATATGTATATATATATATATATACACACACACACACACACACACGCACACATATACATATATATACATACATATGTGTGTATGTATATATATGTATATATAAAATGACACAGTAAAACCAAACCATGGCATTGTTTTAAAACAATGTTTAAGATAATTCCTTCCCATAACCGAAATCCCACTGTGTATGTCCTATGACTCAAGGCTATAGAATTTGAATTATGACCAAAACATCAAGCTTAAGTAGTTAGTATTTTACTTAATATTTTTATATTTTAATAAACTCACAAAGTCAATTTTTCCAGGACCATACAGAAAAAAGGTTTTTTAAAATACCTACAAAATATTAATATGTTCCAGTTTATACTTCGCCCCCATATAACCTGCAGACCTGAATTTATATGCCTTTCCAAATATGAGAGAATTCTAATAATTTAATAAAAATGTAATAATATTTGCAAGTAAATATGAAAATCTAGGATTTATTTAGTAGTTTACAATGTACAGGTTGCAATTCTACTATTAAGGTGGATTTCCGCTAACAGAGAGGTTGCCTTGTTTAGTAATAATATCTTTCAAAGTGAGTTATTTCCTCAGGAAATAGTGAACATCTGACTTGCTTGGTGCAAACTGATTTTCATTATTGTGGCCATAATAAGGATTATGGTGCATTTGTTTAATCTTGAAGCTGATACATATCCAGATGAGTATACCTCAAAGGCTTCCATTTACTCAGTCTTTCTTTCAATATACGTTTATTTAGCATCTACTGTGGATGCACACTGTGCTATAGAGACACTGGGAACACAAAAGTGAATAACACATGGCCTCTTGCCCTGAAAATCTTGCTAGTTAGTGGGAGAGCCAAACAATCAACCAGGCTTTAATATAATGTGTTAAGTAACTGTGATGACAGAGAAATACACAGAATACTATGAGAGCTCAGAGGAAGAATACTTAACAAAGCCTGTGGAAATTGAAAAATTTTTCTTGAAGGATCTGATATCTGAATTCAATCATAAGGTATGAATAAATTTTTTTCCACCACTAAAAGTCATAGAAAGGTATGAATTAATTTATCTAAGAGTGGATATAAGAGTATTTTAAAGCTATGAGCGTACAAAAACAAAGACAAAGGCTAAAATAGCAAATTGTGCAATTATGTAACAAACTATAAGCAGTTCATTGTTGCTAAAATATAAACTGAAAAACACAAAATGGTAGGTGATGAATCTGAATAATAATAATCTGGGACCAAATCATAAGAACTATATGTTATGTCATGTAGTTTGGATATATGGGAACTCACTGGAAGACAGGAAGATGACATAGCCAAACTTGCTTTCTATAAAGATCATTCTGGCACCAGTGTGGACAATGAATAAAATGGAGAAGCAGAGGAAACAAGAGGTTTTTGAAGTAATCTAGGTAGAACATGATGTTAGCCTGGACTACAATCATGGCAATAAAATGGACGCATGTGGAAAACTTCAAAATAAACTTTGGAAGCAGACTTGAAAATCTTTGCTGATGCAGTAAATGTAAAAGGTACCTGTCAAGGAGGAGAGAAAGAAGCCAAGAATGATTTCTAGGTTTTTAGCTTGGGACAATAAGTAAATGGGAACACCACTAACCTATTAACCATTATTTTAGATGCGAAACACTGGAAGAGGAATACGTTTTTTCTGAATAGACGTGGGATGAGAGAGGTCATGAATTCACTTTCTAATAAGATATATTTGAAGTGCATATATGTTGAGTATAAGATTCAAATGTGGAACTCATGTAGAGATTCTGGAGTACATCAATATCTGGTACTGAAAACAATAAGAATGGATAAGATAATATTGAGGAATTGTGTCAATTGAAAAGAACAGCAAGACTAAGAATCTTAGGCAACACCAAATGTTTATTGAGCCAGTAGGTTAAGAGAAACCTGCTAAGGAGACAAAGACAAAATAGAGAGGTAGGAGAAGGAGCAGTGGAAGGCATAAAATACTGAATGAGATCATCAAGTGAGAATTAGGGCTAACAACAAAGTTTTTTAACTTTCACCATGTTTGAGGGATGATTCCTAGAAGGCTTATTCTCTACCTGAGCCTTGGGGATAAGAGCAGAAACAGGGCCTGAGGGATTTGCTTATAATCACAGAAATCTAAAAAGTAATTATTGACCTAACTGTATGGAGTTGAAGTTTATTGATTGATATTGTGAGGTAAGATGTTTGCTAACAGGAAAGAGAACATAGTTTGTTTTGCTCATTCTGCATTTAAAA
Source organism: Mirza zaza (assembly GCA_008750895.1). Taxonomy (NCBI): domain Eukaryota; kingdom Metazoa; phylum Chordata; class Mammalia; order Primates; family Cheirogaleidae; genus Mirza; species Mirza zaza. Next base: position 10,764 of record VSMD01140677.1, read on the forward strand.
TATACTTGATGTGCTCTAGGTTTTTACTTAGGAAAAACATGTTTCATATTCAATTCCATAAGTGCATAAAATGCTAATAGGAAAGAGGATATGGTTTGTTTTGCTCCTTCTCCATTTAAAATATGCTTGGTATGCTCTATATTTTTGTTTAGGAAAAACATGTTTCATATTCAATTTTGTAAGTACACAAAAACATTCATTGGGTATGTGTTTCCTATGTTTCAGACAAAGTGCTTTACATTTTATTATTTTTTTTATTTCTAAGTAACCTTTTTTTAAAAATTTTATTTCAGGGTATTATGAGGGTACAAACATTTTGGTTACATTTTATGTTTTTGCCTCACTCAAGTGAGGGTTAGAGGCATGTCCTTCCTCTCTACAATGCTCATCATGTTCTTTAGTTGTGAGTTTCCTTCCCCTCCCCCCAATCCCTGAAGAATATTACTACTGTGTGAGCACCATAATGACTCTTCAGCTAACTCTTACTCATCATTTGGGACTTACTTTAGACGTCACATTTTCTCTATTTTCGGTACTTGTTTCTAGCTACTTCAATACTGCAAGTATAATGAGGTCAGAAGCTTTGTCCATTGCATTACCTCTTTTATCCCTAACACCTAGTGTATTCTTTAAGATGTAGTAGATATTGAATAAATGATTGATAAGTAAATTAGGTTCCTGCCAATCATCTGGATAGAAAGGCCTTATAATAAACTGGATATTCAGATCTTAATTTCAGAAGAGAAATGTATTTAATCAGTTTTATTACATATGTGCTAGTTGAAGCCTTTAGAGCAGACATCATAAGTCAGGGAGGCTACAAGATTGAGAAAAAATATTGACCTACTAGAACTCAGAGGAATACAAATGTTTTTAAAAAAATGATGAACCATGAGAAGAGGCATAAGGAGACTTGTCAGAAAAGTGTGAGGAAAGAATAGTATCTCAGAAATGAAGGAAAGAAAGACTCCTAGTAGGATCAACATTTAAACACTACAGGAACAAGAATTAGTCAGGAAGAACTGACAAGATACTATTTGTTTGGTTAATCTATGAAGCAATGGAGAAAAGAAGCTAGGATATCAAGATTTCAGGAATGAATGGAGTATAAAAAGAAGAGGCAATAAATATAGAAAAATCTTTCAAAAAAAGCAAAGAGAAGGAGGGAGACGAGGACAATATCAATTTTAGAGCCTTCAAGGTTTCATGATCAAATACTATGGATTTAGTTTATAATAAGAACTGTTGGCATTTGACCGCTTCTAACTTTTTGTTCCCTTACTCTTGTCATTTAAAAAAGTCCGTATAGACTTACAGAGCTTTAAAACTTATATTTAGAGCTCATCTAATTCAACTTGCTTATTTTATGGGAAAAACAATTTAGACTTGGATAGAGAAGAAGCTTCCCCAAACCATCTAGCTAGGAAATACAATGCTATACAATAATCATTTCTCCTGATTTCTATAAAAATTTGATGATCTTTCCAATATGACACACTACTCTTTACTATTTTTACTATTCTTGAATCTGTTAACATATCCTTCACTTTTATTGGTTTTGTGGTTATTTTTTAAACTTGTATTTTCAATGATCATTGTTTTTAAATATGTTTGTTCCTACAGCTTGTTCTAAGGAACAATTGGGAAAAAATTCAGTGAATATTGGTATTTGAGCTTAGCAAAGGAAAGTGATGTCTCAATGTTCTTTTGCCATTAATTGCGCATTTCTATGCACTTAGTCACATTATAAATATGCTCAAAGCTTCTAACTAGCTAAATAAAATAAATATGCCAAAATATTTTGGGTTTTGCATTCTAATAAATATTTAAATATTTTGTACATACCAGGTTGTATGTTCAAAATATTTATAAGTAAATACTCATTGCAACTTATATACCTAAAATTCTAATTGTGAATCAATATTCCTTTGGTAAATATTATAAAATAAACTTTGAAGTGAAATACAAAGATAATTCAGAGTACCTTCCTTTATATACCCTTAGTATTCAATTGGATTTCCAAAATATGCTTTTAATTTTTGATCTCACAACACCAATATTTTATCTCACTTAAACTGCATGCTTTCTTAGTCATACTCAGCTTCAAATAGCTTCATCAGGTATCTAGATTTCCCACATGAAATAAATCTTTACCACCTCTCTGATACTGTCAGTAATGGCATGAAAATTCTCCCTTGGTGGGCCCTAGAATCCTTTTATCATGGGAATAAGAGTGATATAATGGAAGAAATAGGACCCTATCACATCATTAAAAAATGTGTCTTCAGGGAACAATTTCAAGTGTCTAGAAATAAGTAAATTTTGAGTACACCTAAATCAAATATTTCCTAATCCACCAGTTATTTCAAATTCTCTTTGACCACATCCAAGTCTAACATCACAAATGCTATGAGAAAAATAATGAGAATGATGATATGTTAGGTAAGAATGATGCTGACTATGGTACGATATTAGAAATAATCACTAGTGGATAAATATAATTTTAATATATTTTGTTTTATGAATTTGGCTCAATTATCAGTTAAAGGTTATATGGAGTTTATACTGTTCAACCTATTTAAATCATAAAGATTTATTGGAGTTGTTTGATGTTTACATCCTCAACTCAAATGCATGCTTGCTTACCTTTTGTTTCATCTTACATTATGACCACTAAACCTATAGTAATAAGTAATATGATCGGTAAATAGCCATTTGGTTAAGATTTGCCTTATATTTTTTATATTTTTCTCTATATTTTATATTCTCTTTTTCTATATTCTTTATCTTCTTTTTTTATTAGAGATGGGAGTGCTGTGATGGTTAATTTTAGGTGTCGACATGACTATAGTAATAAATACCTAGAGAACTGGCAAAGTGTTACTTCTGGGTGTGTCTGTCAGGATGTTTTCAAAGGAGACTGGTGTGTGAGTCCTCCATGGACTGAATGGGGAAGACATGCCCTTAACATGGGCAGGCACCACCTAATCAGCTGTGGGGCTGGGATAGAAAAAGGAAAGTAAAGAATTTTCTCTCTCTTCTCCAAGAGCTGAAACACTACCCTCCTCCTGTCACTGAAAATCAGAACTCCAGGCTCTCTGGCCTTGGGACCCTAGGACTTATATCAACAGCCACCCCCCACCCCCCAGGTTCTCAGACCTTTGGTCTGGGATTGAAAATTACATCATCAATTTATCTGTTTCTGAGGGTTCAAACTTAGCCTGAGCTATGCTAGTAGTATCTCATGGTGCCCAGCTTGCAGATGGCCTGTGCTGGGATTTCTCAGCCTCCATAATTGCATGACTCAATTCCTCTAACAAATCTCCTCTCACGTAGCTATATCTATATTTATATCTCATCTATCAATCTATCATCTCCTGTTCTTTCTCTCTCAAGAACCATGACTAATATAGATTTTTGTACAAGGAGTGGTTCTAGAGTAACAGAATTTTATAAATGTCCCCTTAATTGGTTTTGGGTTTCTGGAATTGGCTTTCTAATCAGGTTAGACTTAAAAATGCTAAAGATTCTGATTCTAATAATACAGACACCACTCATAGTGCATGATGTGAACTGTTTTATGGAGATACACAAGATATCTGTATTTGACATTCCTAATCAACCATATACAGAGGCAAGGTACTTGGTGACTGTGTATATGACACCATCAAGCATTTGTGGAAAACCAAGTCATATAATGATGTTGTTTTTGTTGCTTCTAATGTTTCTGGACAAAGTGATGAAAGAAAAAAGATGCATTCAGAGATTCAAATTTATTGTCCCAGATCCACACAAATAGCATAAGAACTTCTAAGTGTACTTTGAGCCAGAATCTTCTCTCCTGTAGCCACAGGTCTGAAATTGCTGAAAATCAAACAAAAGCCCTCATCATGCCATTGACTGAATTACAACAATAGTTGAACTCTCAGTCTCACAAAGTGTCTACTGTTAAAGTGAGGGCATTGGTTGGGAAATAATGGGATGGTGAAAGTGGGATGGGGACATGTGGGAAGAACTTGATGAGCCTGGGGACCCTGAACTCCTAAATTCTGATGAGTCTGATTTGCCAACAGAATTGGCTTCTCTACTCCCATGCTCAGCTGTAGTGGCATCCCCATTCACAGTGAGATTAGCCTTTCCACCTCTGTCTGAGAGGATTAAATCTGCATGGCCTGAAGAAATGGTAATGACCTCCCCTGAGACAGTTAGAAAGCAAGACAAAGCTGATTCTTCTCAGGACCCACCTTTACCACCCCTCTTTGCTTCTAGGCCTATAATTACACTCAAGTACCAGAAGGCCCCTAAAGGTGAGGTAAAAAGTGTGGCCCATGAGGAGATGTGCTACACTTTAAAAGAGCTACTTGAGTTTTCCAATTTGTATAAGCAGAAACCTAGGGAAAATGTGTGGGATGGGATATTAAGGGTTTGGGAAAATGGTGAAAGGAACATGAAGTTGGATTGTGCTCAACTTACTGATATTGGTCCACTAAGCAGAGGTTCTGTATTTTATTTTCTAGTCGAGGAAGTTAGGAAAGGTTCTATCAGTTTGTTTGGATAGTTGCCTGAAACATAGATCAAAGGATGGATGGCCCACAGTGAGCAATTTGGAGATGTCTGATTCCCCTTGGTTTAACATAGAAGAAGGGATTCCAGGATTTAAAGAGACTGGAATACTATAATGGATTTATCACTTGAAACCTACTCACCCCTACTGGAAAGGTCTGCAAGACATAACTTTCATTGGTACTTTGAGAAACAAATTTGCAAGGGGAGCCACAGCATCATTGAAGAGCTCTGTGATTGCTCTTCTCTGTAGACCAGATAGATCTCACAGTGAGAACTACAGTCACTCAAATGGTAAACTTAAATACAATGCAAATAATTGAATTCCAGGGTGGCAGGGGCAAATTGGTGGCACTCAACTGTCAAAGGCAAAGTCAGTATGATTACCATTATGGACAGCAGAGACAAAGCAGCAATCAAAATTGTATGACTCATGTAGATATATGACATTGGCTAGTTAACCATGGTGCTCCTAGAAGTAAGATAGAAAGCCTACTAAGTTCTCACTTGATCTGTATAAGCAGAAAACTTTCAGGTCAAGATAACAAAAGTCTAACTTAAATAATAAAAACTGAGCCCCTCAATTCCCAGACTTGAGCCAGTTTATAGGCACAGTACGCCTTGAATGAAAGGGAGTCTGTGTCCTCTCCAGGAAGGACTGTGATATATTATATCACACTGGTCTATTACATTGATGACATTATGCTCATTGGACATAGTGAATGTGAAGTAGCAATCATTCTGGACTTATTAGTGAGCCAATTTCCCTAACAAAATATATATCTCCTATGAGTTCTGTCTCTCTGAAGAACCCTGACTAATATATGACAGGAGCACATGTCATTGTTTTCATTTTCATATAATATAGTCTATCATAGCTTCACCAAGATGAATTTGTTCTTTCTGAAATTATTGTTTTCTCCACAAAGCTAATAAAGATCCTAAATGGAATGCTAAGAAATAATTACATTATTATTCAAGTTTCTCTTATTCATAGGGACTATAGTAAAAAAATTCTATTGTTTGTGCCACAAAAATCCCAGATAGAGAGTAGGAAGAGGATAAGCTTAAAAATATTTTTGAAGAAATAATGGCCGAAAGATTTCCAACTTTAGCAAAAGATATAAACCTACAGTTTCAAGACACTGATTTATTTATTTATTTATTTATTTATTTATTTATTTATTTATTTATTTTTAAAATTTCAACATATTACCAGGGTACAAATGTTTAGGTTACGTATATAGCTCTACCAGAGTAAGAGCTTCAAGTGTGTCCATTCCCCAGATGATGTGCACCACACCCTTTAGGTGCATATATACGCAATCCCTTCTCTCCCCTCCCACCTCCCTGACACCCAATTAAAGTTACTACTATATGTGCATTTAAGTGGTTATCAATTAATACTAATTTGGCATTTTTCCAAAAGAACAGAATTCACATGTTGTTTAAAAATTTGTGGAACATTTACCAGGATACAAAATATGCTGGGACATAAAAAAATCTTAATAAATATAAATAATTGAAATAATGCAAAGTGTATTCTCTGATTACGATGGAATCAAACTAGAAGTCAATAAAAAAATCCAAACACTTGGAAACTAAACAGAACACACATAATAATTCTTGAATTAAAGAGGAAGTCTCAACTAATGAAAAGAAAAACATTGAATTGAATGAAATGAAATACAACACATCAAAATTTGTGAGATACAAGTACTAAGAAAGAAATTTATAACACTAAATTCTTATTAGATAAGGTGCAAAGTTTCAAATAAATAATCTGAGCTCCTATCTCAATATTATAGAAAAAGAAGAACAAAATAAATCCAAAACAAGAAGAAAGGGAATAATAATGATCAGAACAGTAGAACTCCATGGCATACATATGCCACATTTTATTAATCCACTCATGTATTGATGGGCACGCAGGTTGTTTCCACATCTTTGCAATTGTGAATTGTGCTGCTATAAACATTCGAGTTTCCACTTAAACCAAAACTCTTACATGGCCTGTAGAGAGATGATATGAACTTATTAGGATGTAATTATTGACATAAATCAAGTGGTGTATCAACATGGTAGAAAATGGGTTTAATATTTAGTTTTTCATCTAAATATCAGATATATGTGTATTTTTAGTGTGAAGGTATTCTAAATTAAGATTTATATAATTAAATAAAATTTAGAAAGATGGTGAATTGAAGTATATAATAATACAATTCACTTTCCATTGCAGTGTCCAAAGTTCAAAAGAACAGTTTAATTAAAACTAAATTTAATTTATTTTCATGAAAATCACATAGTGACCATTTCAGTGATGTTTAACAGATAAGACAAAATTAAATTAATATATTTTGAAAGCTCATTTTGCTTGAATAATTATATTTTAAAAAATGAATAAGCACTATCCATATGCCTGAAAAATTTGACCAAAACTCGTATCACTCTAAATGTCCTACAAATATGACTCATAAGCTCTTTGTAGTCCTCCTTACAGACACTTTCCAATGGAAACTCTCACTTCGTAAGAAAAAATGTCCCCTACATCCTCTTCAATTTCATAAAGCTTTTCTTTAATCTCTGTCCTAGGTTAGATTCCCCCAGGGGTAGTCAGTTCCATGGATTTGTGCAAGTTGTTTGTTAGGAAAGTGATCTCAGGAAGTACCGGTAAGGGAGAAGAGAAATAAGACAGAGAAAGGAAGAAAGTTAATGCAAAGTGTTTGAATTAGCAGGCCAGGGTGTGGTTAAATGGACCTCAATCTTGTTATATTGTTAGGGATCTCTGGGAGCCTGTGTAGAGCCCATTTCACTTGTTCCATACAACAGATTGGAAATTGGGATGTTCATTTTCCAATTCCTGTCCATTGCTGGTTTAGTGTTGTATTGGTTTTCCTTGGCTGCTTTAACAAATCACCACAAACTTAGTGGCTTATACAAAATAAATTTATTGCTATTATCATTACTATTATTATTATTATCTTACAATTCTGTAGGTCAGAAGTCTAAAATAGGTCTCAATGAACTTAAATCAAGATGTCAGCCTGACTGCATTTCCTTCTGGTGTATTTAGAGGAGAGCACATTTCCTTGCATTTTCCAGCTTCTGAAGGCCTGCCTTAAAGGTTCATAGTGCCATTTCTAGACCTTCAAAGCCAGAAATGTCAAGTCCTTTTAACACTGCCACCTCTCTGGTTCTCTATCTTCTGCCTTCCTCGTTCACCTAAAAGGGCCCTCGTGATTACATTGGGCTCAACCAGATAATCCAGGATCATCTGGCCACCTCAAGGTTAGCTGACTAGAAAAGTTATGTCCCCTTATTTATGTAACCTAACATATTCACAGGTTCCTGGATTTAAGATGTGGGCATATTTGGGGGGGGGCATTCTTCTGCCTACCGAAAGAGTTGTTCCCCATGCTAGCCTCAGAAAGTCCTCAGGCAAAGAGTTATAGCTGCATTCAGCAGAAAGCTGTTGGCATATTGGAAAATTGTTAGTACCCAGGGGATATCAGGGGTGGGGGTGCAACCAACCTTCTCTGCTACAAATTACCTGTCTTAATTGAAAATCAAATGGGATCTGATCAAATTAAAAAGTTTCTGAACAGCCAAGGAAACCATCAGTAAAGCAAATAGACAACCCACAGGGTGGGAGAAAATATTTGCTCTCTACACCTCTGATAAAGGTCTAATAACAGGAATCTATCTAGAACTTAAAAGAATTAACAAGAAAAACTCAAACAATCCCATCAAGAAATGGGCAACGGAAATGAAAAGAAACTTCTCCAAAGAAGACAGAATAATGGCCTGCAAACATATAAAAAAATGTTCAACATCTCTAATCATCAGAGAAATGCAGATCAAAACCACAATGAGGTACCACCTAACCCCAGTAAGAATGGCCTATATCAAGAAATCCCAAAACAACAAATGCTGGCGAGGATGCGGAGAGACAGGAACACTCTTACACTGCTGGTGGGACTGCAAATTAGTGCAAACTTTGTGGAAAAGAATTTGGAGATACCTCAAACAGCTAGAAATAGAAATACCATTCGACCCAGCAATAGCATTGTTGGGCATCTACCCAAAAGAGCGTAAGACATTCTATCATAAAGACATCTGCACCCGAATATTTATGGCAGCACAATTCACTATTGCACGGTCATAGAAACAATCCAAGTGCCCGTCAATTCATGAGTGGATAATTAAAATGTGGTATATGCTCACAATGGAATATTACTCAAGTCTAAGAAATGACAGTGAGCTAGCACTGTTTATGCTATCCTGGGTTAAGCTTAAGCCTGTTATCCAAAGTGAGGCAACACAAGACATGGAAAATGGGCCCCACATTTACTTGCCATCAAATTGGTACTGACTAATTAAAACTATGGTTCTCAAATGGTGGCAATGCTCACCAGGGATTCGGGGTGGGGGCTGGGGGGACCCAATCTTAGGGATGTGGTGAGCATTTAGGAGGGGAAGGGCATGGCATAACTCTAACCCTTCTTAGGGAGAGGCAAAGATATACAATGTAACCAAAATGTCAAAACAAACAAACAAAAAAGAAAAAACTTTTTATCGGGTGGTGGGCAGGCGGGAGGGGGGAGGAGGAGAAGGGTGTATACTTACATAACATGTGTGGTGCGCACCACCAGGGGATTGGACACGCTTGAATCTCTGGCACATCGGGGGGAGAGAAGGGGGGCAGGGGCAATATTTGTAACCCTAACAATATTTGTACCCCCATAATAAGATGAAATAAAAAGAAGAAAAAAATCTTTTCAAAGAACACCATTTCACTTGTGGCTTTTTCAAATGGCTGTTACTAATGTAATAACTCACACACTTCATGTTCTATATTGTTAATAATCCAGGAATTGCATTCTCTGATACTCTTTGTCCAATGTCCATGTACCATAGTGTAGTAGTGAATAACATGAATTATAGAACCAGATTATTTGTACTTCAATCCCAGTTTCATTACTTATTAGCAGTGTGACTTTAGACAAGTTATTTAATATGCCTGTGTCCCAGTTTTCATGTATAAAGAAAGTGCCAATAATGATATAATTCTAATAGGGAGATTTTGAGGATTTTATAACATAACATCAGTAAAATGCTTAGAATAGTACCTAGTAAGAGCTATATTAAGGTTTCCCAGATGATGATGGTGGCAGTGGTGGCAGTGATGAGGATTTGTCAATCTAAATAATATTCTTCTTTATTTATCAATTTTCCTCCCTGTCTCTAGTTTTTCCATTTATTTGAATGATTTTAAAGTACACGAACCACTTAATTTCCTCACAGACATTTTAATTCCCAAACATTTACATGTACTGGATTTTGGCAGCCTTCTCCCATGGCTACATCACAGGACTTCTAAAGTACAGTATCCTACTATGTGATCACAATCTTCTATTTAATTTCCAGCTCACCCTTTCCCATTACACCTGCTTTTGGAGACTATTGTGATTTTCTGTGCATTGATTATGGAAATTTCTCTTAGTGCATCAACTCTGAACTGAATTTATTTTCTCATAGTCTGGATCCAATGGTCAATTACTGACGTATTCTCTGACTAGCACCTTCAGTTCCTTACCAGTTTGTCCTTTCTATCATGCCTATCTTACAAATCACCAAATTTGGAACAGGCCTAAAACTAGTCTTCTATTTTCCTAAGTCAGGGAGCTTAGGTGTTGAAAGTTGTACAAATGTGCAGCTTGACTTCTCTGCAAGTTTTTTTTTTCTCCAAATAATAACTGCCACAACAGAGCTAATTGAAGCTGCTTAACAATCTTTTACTTTTCATTAATCATTTCCTCTTGAAGTTAACCCAAACAATTACTATAAACTTTTCCCACTCTCTTCAAACTTACTATCCAACATCCATTCTCACTCTCAGTACAAGACTTTAACACTTAAGGTGGAAAAATATCCATTAAAAGAGAATTTCAATTTTCAACAGAGTATTCTCTGTAACTTTTATACTCTGGTCTATCTTCTTCTCCTTTCCTCCAATTTTAGAAAAAGCAATGGGTGTTCAGGGACTTCTCTGGCTCCATATTAAGTGTAGAATTATTTTAGCAAACTTAAGCGAAAAGAACAAATTGGGAGGCATCAATTTACTAGACTTCAAGATATATTACAAGATTATTGTAACAAAAACAGCATTGTACAGGCACAAGAACAGAGACATAGACCTATGGAACAGAACTGAGAACCCAGATATAAATTCATCCTTATATAGTCATCTGATCTTTGACAAAGCAGACAAAACATACACTAGGAAAAAGAATACCTATTCAATAAATGGTTCTAGGAAAATTCAGTAGCCACATGTAGAAGACTGACACAGGAAATGCACTTTTCACCACTCACAAAAATCAACTCACAGTGGATAACAGACTTAACCTAATCATGAAACCATAAGCATTCTAGAAGAAAATGTTGGAAAAATTCTTTATAGACATCTGCATACGCAAAGAACTTATGAAGAAGACCCCCAAAGCATTTACAGCAACAACAAAAATAAATAAATGGGACCTGATCAAATTTAAAAGCTTCTGCACAGCCAAGGAAACTATCCCTAGAGCAAATAGACAACCTACAGAAAGGGAGAAAAATATTTGCATGCTACACATCTGGTAAAGGGCTGATAATGAGAATCTGTATGGACATCAGGAAAATCAACAATTAAAAATTGAAGAACCCCATTAAAAATGGGCCAAGGACATGAACAGAAACTTTTCAAAAGAAGATAGACTAATGGCCAACAAACATATGAAAAAATGCTCAACATCTCTAATCATCAGGGAAATGCAAATCAAAACCACAATGAGATATCATTTAACTCCTGTGAGAATGGCTTTTAGCACAAAGTCCCAAAACAACGAATGCTGACATGGATGTGAAGAGAGGGGAACGCTTACATAATGCTGGTGGGACTGCAAACTAATACAACCTCTATGGAAAGTAGTATGGAGATAACTCAAAAAACTAATAGTAGAACTACCATTTGATCCAGCAATATCACTACTGGTTACCTAACAAAATGGTAAAAAGACATTCTATAAAAAAACACATCTGCACTCAAATGTTTATGACAGTGCAATTCACAATTGCAAAGATGTGGAAACAACCCATGCGCCCATCAATCCATTAGTGGGTTAATAAAATGTGGTATATGTATACCATGTGATACTTGGCCAGTAAAAAAAAAAAAAAAAAAAAAAAAAACAGTTTACTAATACCTCTTGTATTATCCTGGATGGAGCTGAGCCCATTCTTCCAAGTGAAGTATTACAAGAAAGGAAAAACAAACACCACATTTACTCACCATTAAATTTGTGCTAATTGATAAAAAATTATTTGCACATATGTAAGCAACATGCATCGGGATATGGGCAAGTAGGAGGGTGGGGGGGAATAGGTAGACTAACATCTAAGGGGTGCAGTGCATGCTGTCTGGGGGATGGGCATGCTTGTAGCTTTGAGCGGTGCAAAGGTAATTTATGTAACCAAAGCATTGGTACCCCCATAAAACTCTGAAATAAAAGAAAGAAACAATGTCTCTTTCTTAAACTAAAACTAATACCATCAGTATTCTTCTCCTTTCAAAATCTCAAGTCCATACTCCATCCATTAACTCATTCATGTTTTTTATGTATTGAAAGTTTCCCTCTATTTTCCCAATGAGTTAAGAATAAGAACACACTTCATTGTCTCCCATCAAAAACAAAACCAAGTAGAATATATGTTGTTATTCAATCCTTTGTATTTGGAACCTATATTTCACCTTTACTTTATTAAAGTTACAGTAAAGAAACATTTATACATTTGATCCTTCTTTTTCCTCACCTCCAATTATATTTTTCTGTTTTTGACTTTTGACCATTTTTAATATGCATTCTTTTTTAAATTGCGCTATAATTTACAAACACTCATGTTTTTAAGCTGTACCATTCAGTGCCTTTTAGTGTAACCACAAGTTTTTCAACCATCACCACTATCTAACACCAGAATATTTTAATCCCCTCAAAGAAAACCCATAACAATTAGTAGTCACTCCCCAATTTCCCATTTCCCCCCACACCAGGCTTGGCAACTGCTAATATATTTCCAGTTTCTAAAAATTTGCTTATTCTGGATATTTCTTATAAATGGAATTATTTAATGTGTGGCCTTTTATGTCTGACTTCTTTCACTTAGCATAATATTAATATCTTTGAGGTTCATACATATTATGGAATGAATCAGTACTCATTCTTATTTATAGGTAAATAATATTTCTTATATGAATATACCACAATTTGTCTCTGCATTCATCAATTGATGGATATTTAGGTTATTTCTACATTTTGGTTATTATGAATAATGCTCATATGAATATTCATGCACAAGTTTTTGTGTAGACATATGTTTAATAAACACACACACACACACACACACGCCCAGGAATAGAATTAGAATTGCTTGATCATATGATAACTCAATATGTAACTTTTTTAAGAACTGCCAAACTGTTTTCCAAAGCAGATTCATCAGTTTACAGTCCCATCAGAAATATATAAAGGTTTCAATTTCTCTCTGTCCTTGAGAATACATGTAATTGTTGGTATTTTTGATTATAGCCCTCCTACTGGAGGTGAAATGATTGCTTATTGTCCTTTATTTATTTTATTTATTTTTTTATTTCAGCATATTATGGTGATAAAAATTTTAAGGCTTCAAATAATCCCCTTTCCCCCCCTCCTCCCACAAGTCTGAGCTTCAAGAGTGAGCATCCCCCAGATGGTGCACATCTCATTCATTATGTATGTATATAACTGCCCCCCTCCCCCCCCGCCAACACCCAATTAATGTAGTTTCTATGTGTCCACTTAGGTGCTGCTGATCAGTTAATACCAGATTGCTTGTGAGTATATGTGGTGCTTGTTTTTCCATTCTTGGGATACTTCACTTAGTAGTATGGGTTCTAGGTCTATCCAGGAAAATATAAGATGTGCTATATCGCTGTTGTTTCTTAGAGCTGAATAGTACTCCATGGTATACATATGCCACATTTTATTAATCCACACATGTATTGATGGAACTTGGGTTGTTTCCACAGCTTTGCATTATGAATTGTGCTGCTTTAAACATTTGAGTGCAGGTGTCTTTTTTGTAGAGTGTCATTGGATCTTTTGGGTAGATGCCCAGTAATGGGCTTACTGGATCAAATGGTAAATACACTTGTATCACTTTAAGATATCTCCAAATTGCTTTCCAAAGAGGTTGAACTAGTTTGCAGTCCCACCAGCAGTGTAGGAGTGTTCCTATCTCTCCGCATCCACCCCAGCATCTATTGTTTTGGGACGTTTTGATAAAGGCCATTCTTACTGGAAATAAATGATATCACATTGTAATTTTGATTTGCATTTCCCTGATGATTAGAGATGGTGAGCATTTTTTCATATGTTTGTTAGCCATTATTCTGTCTTCTTTTGAAAAGTTTCTGTTCATGTCCTTTGCTCACTTTTGATATGGTTGTTTGATTTTTTCTTGTTGATTTTTGTGAGTTCTAAGTAGATTCTAGTTATCATCCCCTTATCAGATGTGTATGATGCGAAAATTTTCTCCCATTCTGTAGGTTGTCTGTTTACTTTCATTACTATTTCTTTGGCTGTGTAGAAGCTTTTTAGCTTGATCAGGTCCCATGTATTTATTTTTATTGCTGCTGTGATTACCTTTGGGGTCTCCTTCATAAATTTTTTGCCTAGGCCGATGTCTAGGAGAGTATTTCCAACATTTTCCTTTAGAATTCTAATAGTTTCATACCTTAGGTTTAAATCTGTTATCCAGCGTGAGTTGATTTTTGTGAGAGGTGAAAGGTGTGGGTCCTGCTTTAGCCTTCTACAAGTGGCTATCCAGTTTTCCCAGCACCATTTATTGAAAAGAGATTCTTTTTCTCAATGTATGTGTTTGTCTACTTTGTCAAAGATTAGATGGCTATATGAGGATGGTTTTATATCAGGGTTCTCAGATCTGTTCCACTGAGCAATATTCCTATTTTTGTGCCAATGCCAGATTGATTTAATTACTACAGCTTTGTAGTATATTTTGATATCTGGCATATTAATACCTCCCATTTTGTTTTTATTGCCTAAAATTGCTTTGGATATGTGGGGTCTTCTCTGGGTCCAAACGAAGCATAAAGTTATTTTTTCCAAATCTGTGAAGAATGATGATGGGATTTTAATAGGCATTGCATTGAATCTGTAGTTTAGTTTGGGTAGTATAGACATTTTAACGATGTTGAGTCTGCCGACCCACAAGCATGGTATGATTTCCATCTGTTTACATCCTCTACTATTTCCTTCCTCAATGTTTCATAATTCTCCCTGTAGAGGTCTTTTACCTCCTTGGTTAGCTATATTCCTAGGTGCTTTATTTTCTTTGTTGCTTTGTCAAGGGTATACCTTTGATTTGGTTCTCAATTTGATTGTTGTTGGCGTATACGAATGCCTCTGATTTCTGTGTATTGATTTTGTATCCTGAGATTTAGTAAATTCGTTTATCAATTCCAGGAGTTTCTTGGTTGAATCTTTGGGGTTTTCTAAATATAATATCATATGATCAGCAAACAGTGAAAGTTTGATCTCTTCTGCCCCTATTTGGATACCTTAAATTCCACTTTCCTGTCTGATTGCTATAGCCAGGACTCCCAGCACTATGTTGAATAGAAGTGGAGATAGTGGGCAGCCTTGCCTGGTTCCAGTTTTAAGAGGGAATGCTTTCAATTTTTCCCCATTCAGTATGATATTGGTTGTGGGTCTGTTGTATATGGCTTGTATCATTTTTAGGTATGTCACTTCTATGCCTATTTTATTAAGTGTTCTTATCATGAAAGGGTGTTGAATTTCGTCAAAAGCTTTTTCTGCATCTATTGAAAGAATCATGTGGTCTTTGTTTTTGCTTCTGTTTATTTGGTGAATTACATTTATAGATTTTTGTATGTTGAACCATTCCTGCATCCCTAGGATGAAGCCCACTTGGTCATAATGGATTAATTTTTTGATAAGCGTCTGAATTCGGGTAGCTAGGATTTTGTTGAAAATTTTTGCATATACATTCATAAGGGATATTGGTCTGTAGTTTTCTTTTTTTGTTGCATCATTTCCTGGTTTTGGTATCAGAGTAATGTTTGCTTAATAAAATGTGTCGGGGAGGTTTCCATTCTTCTCAATGTTGTGGAATAATTTCTGCAAGATAGGCACCAGTTCTTCTTTGTAAGTGTGGTAAATTTGGGTGTGAAACCATCCGGGCCAGGACATTACTTTTTAGGGGATTTTTAATTGCTGTTTCTATTTCGTCTCTTGATATTGGTCTGTTCAGGAATTTTATTTCTTCCTGGTTGAGCCTAGGGAGGCTGTGTGTTTCTAGAAATTTGTCCATTTCCTCCACATTTTTCAGTTTGTGTGCATAAAAATTTTTGTAGTATTAGTAAATTATATCTTGTATCTCCTTGGGATCAGTTGTGATATGTCCTTTTTTGTTCCTGATGGAGCTTATTAGAGATATCTCTTTTTTGCTTTTGTTAGCCTAGCCCAAAGCATGTCAATTTTGTTTATTTTTTCAAAGATCCAACTTTTTGTTTTATTAATCTTTTGTATAGCTTCCCTGTTGTCAATTTCATTTAGTTCTGATTTGATCTTGTTAATTTCACTTCTTCTGCTGGGTTTGGAGTTGGTCTGTTCTTCTTCTTCCAGCTCTTTGAGTCATTTCATTAAATTGTCTATTTGTGATCTTTCTGACTTTTGGTTATAGAGATTTATGGAAATGAACTTTCCTCTCAGTACTGCTTTAGCTGTGTCCCAGAGGATTTGATAACTTGTCTCTACGTTTTCCTTTTGTTCAAAGATTTTTTTAATTTCCATCTTGATTTCTTCATTCATGAAGTAATCATTTAGTAGAAGGTTGTTTAATTTCCACATTTTTGTGTAGAAATGTGAGTTTCTCTTAGGATTGATTTCTACTTTTATTTCACTGTGATCTGAGAAGATACATGATATGATTTCTATTTTTTTAAATTTTTTGAGACTTGCTTTGTGTCCTAGGATATGGTCAATCGTATAGAATGTCCTATGTGCTGATGAGAACAATGCATATTCAGTGGATTTTTGGTAGAATGTCCTGTAAACGTCAGTCAGACCCAATTGTTCTAGAGTTTTGTTTAAGTCCATTATTTCTTTATTAATTTTCTAATTTTAGTCTTTCACAAACAAATTTGATGTTTTTGTGGGGTTTCATAAATATCTTTTATTGTGCTGAGGAATTTTTCCTCTATTCTAGTTTTCTGAGAAAAGTCATTAAAAGTAATTGGTTTTTCTCCTAAGGGGTTTTCTCAGCATTGAGATGATCATGTGTTTTTTTCCTCCTTCATTCTATTATTGTGGCATAATATTTTGTTTGATTTTTTATGTTGAACCACCCTTACATTCCTGGGATAAATCCCACTTGGTTATAGTAAGCAATCTTTTAAAAACACTTTTGGATTAGATTTGTTAATATTTTGTTTAGCATTGTTTGGTCTATATTCATAAGATATATGGGACTCTGATTTTCTTTTCTTGTAATGTCTTTATCTTGCTTTGTTATTGGGGTGATTCTGGCCTCATAGAATGAGTAGAAAATGTTCCTTCCTTTTCAATTTTTGGGAAGATTTTGAGAAGGATTGGTAGGCAGATCTCAGCTCTGACTCTGCATTCACTATTTATCTAGATTTTGAGATAGATGTTTGCCCTGCTATCTTAATTCTCGGATGGTTCCAAGAAGAGCCATAAGTGTTCAGTTCGTTCACCTTTTTTTATTGTAACAGTGGAATTGAAGACTTCCACGCTCTTTATATATTAAAGCTCATGAATTGCTTTCTCATTATTCCATTTTGAGAATTCTATGTTTTATATAAAAATTATTTGTCAGATATTGAAGGAAAAATGCAAGTTCCTCACCACACAAAGTACACTGTATTGTGCTATCTTGGAGTGCTCAATAAAATTGTTACAAAATAAATTATGCAATGCATTAAGTTAGTCACAAGGCATAAGATATATGCCTCAGCACTTTCTTGAGGCAAAGGCATCCAGTATAAACCAGCTCTGACTGCTTTAGAACTGCTTTATGTGATCTATAATGCTCTTTAGCTAATTGCAATACTAAAATCACCATCTAGTGAAGAATTATAATATCATACAACATGGGTTATATGAAATCACATGATGATTGTATGCATATGTTTCATTTGTTTTAATGAAAACATATGATAATACAATGTAACAGCTCAGTGTCACTCAATGCAAGGAGGTTTAAGATGACGCCATTAGTACACAATACTGCAGACTTTACTCTCTGATGAACTTCTGCCACTGCCCAGGATTGTGAACCTGGAGAGTTCCTGTGTTAACCAGGAGGAAATGCTGCGAGTACTCCTGTACGAAGCAGGTGACAGCGCCCAGAATATCCCCATGTTAACTAGAAATAAGTGCTCTTGTAAGTAACATTTTAATAAACTTATCTAACTCACCAGACTGTACTAGTCTGAGTCATTTTTCAGTCTCTTGGATCCATCTCAGTTTGGGGGATGGTTTTTCTATACTGTTCCAGGATTTTCCTGAAATACATATGTCATTTGCAAATATTGTCTCCCAGTCTTAATTTGTCTTTTCATTCTATGAACAGATTCTTTCACAGAGCAAACATTTTAATTTTGATGAGGTTCAACTTCATCTAAATCAGTATTTACTTTTATGGATTATACTTTCCATTTCAAATCCAAGAATTATTTGCCTAGTATTGGGTTATGAAATTTTTTTTTCTAGAAATTTTCAAGTTTCATGCTTTCTCTTGAATTGTTCCATCAGTTGCTTACAAGGGCGTGCTAATGTCTCCAACTATAATTGTGGGTTTCTCTATAATCTCCTTTCTGTTCTATCATTTTATGCTTTATGTATTTAGAGGCTCTGCTATTTGGTGCATATGCATTTGAGATCATTATGTCTTCTTGATGGATTTAGTTTTTTACCATTATGTAATGATCCTATTTGTTTTTAGCAATTGTTTTTTCTCCAAAATCTACTTTATCTGATATTGATATAGCCATTCCTGCTTTTTAAATTAATGTTTGCAACATATAGTTGGAGCATATTTTGAATTCACTTAGCCAATCTCTCCATTTAAGTGATATATTTAGATCATTTACATTTTAGGCAATTAATGATTTATTAATATCTGCCATTTTGAAATTTGTTTTGTTTTTGTTTCTCTTTGTCATTCCTCTGTTTCTTCTTTCTTACTTCCTGTGAATTCTTGACCCCATTTTTAGGACTGCATCTTGATTTATTTATAGCATTTTAGTAGTGTATCACTTTACACAGTTTTCTTATTGTTTGTAGTGGCTATTACAATATGCATATGTGGCTCACCCGATATCAACAGATGTCAACAGTTTAGCACTCAAGTGAAGTTTGGAAACCTTACATCTATTTAGGTTCCTTTACCTTTCCTATTGAAAAATATCATTGTTGTGGGTGTCACATAATGTAATATTTTCAATCATCCCACATGGTTTATAAAACTCATATGGAGAATAGTCTATTGTATTTACCCATATGTCTGCTCTTTCTATTTTTCTTCCCTCCCAATGGTCCAGTTTCCTTCCTTTATCACATTATTTCTATTTGAAGGTCATTCTTTTGACATTCTCTAAAGGCAGGTGTGCTGGTGACAATTTTTTTTAGTTTTCCTTTTTCTGAGAATGATTTTATTTCCTCCCCATTTCTGAATATTTTTGTGAGAAATAAAATTCTCAGTTGATAGTTCCTTTCTTTCAGCAGTTGAAATATTTTGTGCCACTTTCTTCTGTCGTTCATGGTTGCAGATGTGAAGTCAATTGTCATTGTAGTTGATGTTTGTCTATAATTAATGCATCGTTTCTGTCTGCTGTCAAGATTTTTTTCTATGTTTATTCAAAATTTTAATTATGATGTGTCTTGGTGTGGATTTATTTAAGGTTATCATTTTTGGAGTTTGCTCAGCTTCTTGAATGTGTAGGTTTATACAGTTTGCCAAATTTGGTGAGTTTTCAGCCATTATTTCCCTACATAATGTTTCAGTCCCATTCTCCTATCTTTCTGGGACACCAGTGATATGAACACTAGCTCTTTTATCATTGTCTCAAAGATGCTTTAGATTTTTTTCAGTCTACTTCTCTCTGATTTTCAGGTTAAGTAAATTTCATTGATCCATCCTCAAGCTGATTTTGTCCTCTGTCATCTCCACTGTACTACTAAGCTTATCTATAGATATTTTTTGTTATTGTATTTTTCAGTTATATAATTTCCATTTAGATTTTAATAACACTTATTTATTTCCTGATATTTTATATTTCTTTTTAATTTTTTCAAGAATGTTAATAATTGTTGAAGCTTTTTTATTATGTTTTTTTTTTAAATTGTTTTCAGAAATTTCCGACATTGAATTCACCTTAGTGCTGGTGTCTGTTAATTGTCTTTCCTCATTCATATTGCCATTTTCATGGATCTTGGCATTACTTGTAACTATTTATTGTATCCTGGATATTTATATTATGAGACTTTGGATATTATTTTTTCTTCTATTTAATAGACAGTTACTTTGTTGAGGTGTAGCAGGAGGGTCAGTTTTATGTGTATGTTCAGCTTCCCACAAGGCTCTGCCTTGGATCTACCATCCTGTCAAAAGTAGATCACTGACTCACAATTTCCAGGTTGAAAATGAGTAGGTAGAAGTTCAGTTCTTCATTCAACCACACCGACACTTTTCTAGTAAAGTAGAACATCAACTTGCATTGTCTTATTGCCTTGGAGTATGAGTGCAAGCTAAGCTCCCCACTAGGACCTGCTGAAATAAGAGGATGTGTAGGATGGGGTTTTGACTGCCCTGACTCACATCACTTTGTTCAGCTTTGTTGATGACTGGTAATTATGGAGGCTCAGATACACCCTTGGTCTATTTTGTATGTGAGCCTCCATACTCACTGAGACACTGACATGGGGTTAGGGGTTGGGAGAAATTGGCATCCCTACTAGTCCATACTCAAAAAGTGTTTTTCTGTCTTATTGATTCCAGGTGAGGGGCAAAGCTCAGGTTGCCTTTGGGCTCTGTTGATGTAAGGAAGAAGAGGTGAAGTATAACAGTGGCTACCTCACATCAAATTACCATATTAAGTCTCTTTTTTTGTCCATTGGGAGTGGAGGCTCTGCTTACTGCTGGATCCTTTTTACACTACCTTGGTTTGGGAATTAGATCACTGCTGCCTCTGCCAGGTGGGAGTTGGAAGTTTACCTTCCTACTTGGTCCTGTAGACATCACTAGGTGGGACATGAAAATGCTGCTAGCTACTTATGATAGGGTTGGGGATAGGGTGAAAGATCAACTGCTACCCACTTGACACTGCTTAAACCATAGAATAATAGTGTGTGGTTTTTCTGTTGTTGTTTAGCTAAAGTAGAATGATAATTCCTAGAAGGTTTCTGCCATTAGGCCATGCTTTTCCTGTTTCTTTTGCAAAGAAGAACAAGTGTTTCCTGTAGCTTTTATATCTATGCCTATTGGAAATTCCAGATTGGAGGATTCTATAGAAATTTGTCCTTGATATATGAGAGGCAATGAGAAAGCCCAAGGAACTCACAACCATATCATTCCTTAAGTGTCAATGTCTCTAGGGAGCCCATATTCTTTTTCTCCCCTTCAGAGTCTTTGTATAATTTCTTATTGTACTATGTCTAAGATAATTTAGTACTAAGATAAAGGACCTGGAAAGAATGAGGATAGCCTATTTTAGCAGAAATAAAAATCCCATTTGTATTATTTTATTTAAAAAAATTATTTACTGAGTGACTACCAAATGCAAGGCATCATGCTAGGTGATATGAAGATATTCAAGAATGCTTTCATGTCTGATCCCTCCAGAAGTTTATAATATATTTAGCTAGATAGAACATAGTGGCATAAAAATAAATACAAGGTTTATATAAATATAAATATATCGTATATGGTACTAAAACTTTCAAAGTAGGAGGAATCCAATGTGGGCTGGTGAAGACAGGAGGGAAATTGCAACTTAAGCTCAGAATAATTATATTAGAATTAATTTCATAACAAAAAATACTGATGTTTTTTATTTTATAACATTTATATTTAAAATGCTGATGTTTTTAAAGGAAATTGTGTTTCATTCATTGTATTATTTGATTGTTGTTGACTAGAAAATGAGGCAGAAATAGAAGACAAAATAAGTCTTCTTATTTGGAAAGAGAAAGAAATGCATCTTGGATCTTCAACTAATGCCTTTATTTGCAGGATATTATATTATGTATAGCATAATACTATATATATATTATGTATAGCAGTCTATCTTCATATAGGTATACCTACCAATTCCTTGTATAGCTTCACTATCTCCTTTCCACCTTTTCTTTCTCCCTCCCTTCTTTCTTCCTTCCTTTTTTCTGTCTTTATTCAACAAACATTTGCTGAGCTTTTTATGTGTGTGTGCGTGACAGACAATATTGTATATACAGTTGTAAGATCTTTTTTGGAGTTTATAGTCTAGTAAAAGAAATTAGCTAAGTATTCAATTAGTTACATTACCAAACGATATATATGTAAAACCAATTCCTATTTTTTAAGTATGCCTTCAGTAAGAGCATATATTTACCCAGCAAATATTCTAATTTTCTTTCCTCTCTAACATCCCTCCCAACCCCCTGGCCCCAGCTGCCATATCCAGACTTAAATTTGCATTTCAAATGAAGATTAGTAATCAAGCAAAGCCCATAAATTCAACCCCACATTTAAGTAAGCAAGCTAAACATTTTTGGAACACTACAGAAGGAGGATCATGGAATACTAAAGGCAGAGATGATCAAACCTACTTCCCAAGAAAAGATGGGAGAAATGAAGTAATACATTTTAGCTTCATCAAAATTAATTTAGAATTTCTCATTTTATAGTCCAATGGTTCAGGTGTTAAAAAATCCTCCTATAAGAACTTTGTTTAAAATGTTTCATTTGGCCCAGGAGTGAAATTTTTCCTGTATTCAAGAAAAAGTCAAAAGAAAAACAACAGATGTTGAATTACAGGATTTCAGATGGTATATTTCCTTGGAATTCATGTAACTTTAGGAAATATTCATTTACTTAAATTACATTTTATATATGGGTTGTCATAGAAGAGATTCTTCTTGAGAGTAGAGCAAAATACAAAAAAACAAAAAGGAAAATCTGAGTTCTCTTCTGCTGTGACTCTTCATGTCTTTAGGCAAGATCCTCCTTATGAATATATTGTTTTCTTTAACCAAACTTTTACTGAATATGGAAGGGCCTTACTTTCACTCTGAAAGCACACAGCCTGACTTTCTGACATCTAGCAGACTCCAATCCTCTCTTCTTTTGGCAATCAACTATCCTGCTAGTCAGGGTCATGCACTACCATTCTCTGTATGAGCTGCTTCTTGCATGAGAGTCAAGTTCAATGTAAGAAAAAATACCTCGTATACCTTCTGTACCAAATAACACTTCTTATCTTATTCATTTTTAAAGTAAAGAGCTCATAAGAAAGAACTTTGTGAATGATCTTGTTTTCAAGATGGAATTTGCTGGGGGAAATTGTATAAATTCTATACATTCCAACCCTGTTCCTCATGACCATTCCTTCCTACTTTTATTTTTCATCTATGTTCTGGTATTCTTGTCTTCTTTTGCCCTTCTCTCTGTCTCTTTATGCTTCTCTATCTCTGCGTCCCACTCCCATTTTAATTTCACCTTTTGATTCTCATTCATATCCAACAACATATTTCTCTTTGTGGTAATTAATCTTATGCATGATATACACTTTCATGTAACAACTGATATTTTTAGATTCAACACCCAAAAGGCTGTTTTGGTCCTTTACTGCAATTTGAGAAGACCAGGAAGCATTTTCTAGAAATATCTGACCTTAGCAACAAAACTGCATGTTGACGAAGCTGTCTCTGCCTTTAAAAACCCATTCATTTTCATAGGTTTGCTTATTTTCTGTACATAATATACCCTGAAATGATATTTCTAGCTAGCACTTATTCCTAAATTCTGTTCATTTTTTCCTTTGTTTAAATCTATTACATGTCTATTATAAAATATTAAAACTATTTATTATAATAGTAGAGATTGATATACAAATAGACAATGCCCAGATTATATATAAAAAGGAACTCTGGCCCTCAATCTACAGTAACCAGCTCACAAAACAAACCATTTACCTTAAGTAACCAGCCCAATAAGCCAGCCACTATCTAAAAGTCAGAGGTGTAGGAAATCAGGCCACTATCACTAGCAATGGGTTAAAGGAGTCAAACAATAACCTCTGTAACAATCAGCCTAAAACAGCCAGGACTTGATTAATAGCTGATACCTTTGAAAATTTTTGTCCCCACTTCTAACTTAGAACCTACCAGAGAAAGTCAAAGATGCTCCCCTAAACAATCACACATGATATAGTTTTTATACTATAAAGAGTGTGATTTTTTTTAAATGTAAAAGCTCCTTTCATTTATTTATTTATTATTTTTGAGTATTTTTTTAAATTTCAGAATATTAAGGGAATACAAATGTTTAGGTTACATATCTTGCCTTTTCCCCGCCTGAGTCTGGCCTATAAATTTCCCATACCAATAGCCTCTAATCGGAGCATACCTCAAGCCTTATTTGTTTTCTATTTAAAAAATATCTGCCTTTGAGTCTCTACCAAAACACAAGTGATGGTGGCTGACTGGCTTGCTATTGAAAACTCTGAAAAAAATAAAATTCTAAAAGAATTGCTTTTTGTTGTTTTCAGTTGGTTAGTCTTCATTTGTTTCCATAATTATGGTATAGAATTTAAATGGCTCCTATAATCCTACCCCCAGGAGATAATCACTGTTAGAATTTAGTTTCTAATATTTCAAAAACTTAATATTTAATAATTTAATTGCAAGGAAATTGACTGAAGTAGATTGCAAAATTGCCTCAGTTCTCTATGCTTTGTGAATCTACACCCTTTGCAATGTGACTTTTCAGCTTCTTTTTTTCAATAGTTGGAATATATTTACCTACCCTTTAAAACTACTTTGGTCTCAAGATTTGCTTTGATTACTAGATTTTGGAGAAAGTAACCGAAGATAAGTTCCAACCCTAGATCTTAAGAGACTTTGCTTAGTTCTGCTCTCTCTCTTAAAACTCTGCCACTGCCATGTGAAAAAGCTGGGGCCAGCCCGCTGAATAATGAACTAGATGTAACCCAATTAACCCAGTCACCCCCACCAATAGATGACTATTTACTTGGCATCTGAGTGAGGCAATCTTAAACCAACCAGCTTTAGCTGACCTACCAGCTGACTTAAAAGCATAAGTAAGTGAACCCAGACTACATCAGTACTACCTAGTTTTCATCAAAAGAAACACCTCACTGATCTGTGGAATTGTAAATTAATTAATTCTTATAAGAATAAATTAATAAAGCTAGAGCAATCAGATAAGAAAAAGAAAGAAAAGGCATCCAAATTGGAAAGGAATAAGTAAAATTATCTTTGGTTGCATATTATACTCAGAAAAACATTGAGAACCCCACAAAAAAACTCTTAGAACTGTTAAAGAATTCAATAAAATTGATAAAAATTAACATACAACAATCAGTAGCATTTCTGTATGTTAACAACAAATAATCTGAAAAAGAAACCAAAAAAGTAATCCCATTTACAATACTACAAATAAAATTAAATACTTAGGAATAAACTTAACCAATGAAGTGAAAGATCTCTACAATGAAAACTACAAAACATTACTGAAAGAAATTTAAGATAGCACACAAAAAAGGAGATATATTCCATGCTAGTGGATTGGAAGAATCAACATTTTTAAAATGCCTATACTACTCAAAAGAATTCACAAATACAATGTAGTCTGCATCAAAATACAAATGACATTCTTCACAGAAACAGAAAAAAATTCCAAAAATTTATTTGGAACCCACAAAAGACCCAGAACAGATAAAGCCATCCTGAGCAAAAGGAACAAAACTGGAGGAATCACATTACCTGACTTCAAATTATACTACATAGTTATAGTAGCCAAAACAGCATGGCATTGACATAAAAACAGACATATCAACCAATGGAACAGAATTAGAGAACCCAGAAATAAATCCACACATCTATATTGAACTTACCTTCAACAAAGGTGCCAAGAACATTCAGTGAGGAAAGGACAGTCTCTTCAATAAACGGTGCTGGGAAAACTGGATATCAATGCACAGAAGAACAAAACTAGACCCTTGTATCTCTATATATACAAAAAATAAATGAAAATAGATTAAAGATTTAAATCTAAGAACTCAAACTATGAAATTACTAAAAGAATGCATAAAGGAAATGCTTCAGGACATTATCCTGAACAAGGGCTTTTTTTTTTTTTTTTAGAGTGTTCTTTTTTATTTTTATTTCAGCATATTATGGGGGTACAAATTTTAAGGTTACATATAATGTCCTTGACCTCCCTCCCCCCTCAAGTCGGAGCTTCAAGCGTGACCATCCCCCAGACGGTGCACATCTCACTCATTATGTATGTATATACCCACCTCTTCCTCTCCCCTCCCACCTGCCCAATACCCGATAAATATAATATCTATGTGCCCACTTAGGTGCTGATCAGTTAATACAAATTTGCTGGTGAGTATATGTGGTACTTGTTTTTCCATTTTTGGGATACTTCACTAAGTAATATGGGTTCCAGCTCTATCTAGGAAAATACAAGATGTGCTTTATCACCATTGTTTCTTAGAGCTCAATCGTACTCCATGGTATACATATACTACATTTTATTAACCCACTCATGTATTGATGGGAACTTGGGTGGTTTCCACAGCTTTGCAATTGTGAATTGTGCTGCTATAAACATTCGAGTGCAGGTGTCTTTATTGTATATTGTCCTTTGTTTTTTTGGGTAGATGCCCAGTAGTGGGGTTGCTGAATCAAGTGGTAGATCTACTTGTATCACTTTACAGTATCTCCATATTGCTCCCCACAGAGGTTGAACTAGTTTGCAGTCCCACCAGCAGCATAGGAGTGTTCCTATCTTTCCGCATGCACGCTAACATTTATTGTTTTGGTACATTTTGATAAAGGCCAATCTTACTGGAGATAAGTGATATCTCATTGCAGTTTTGATTTGCATTTCCCTGATGATTAGAGATGTTGAGCATTTTTTCATATGTTTGTTAGCCATTATTCTGTGTTCTTTTGAAAAATTTCTGTTCATGTCCTTTGCCCACTTTTTGATAGGGTTGTTTGATTTTTTTCTTGCTGATTTTCATGAGTTCTAACTAGACTCTAGTTATCAGCATTATCAGATGTGTAGGATGCAAAATTTTTCTCCCATTCTATAGGTTGTTTGTTTGCTCTAATGACTGTTTCTTTGGCTGTGCAGAAGCTTTTTAGTTTGATCAGGTCCCATTTATTTATTTTTATTGCTGCCGTGATTGCCTTTGGGGTCCTTTTCATAAATTCTTTGCCTAGGCCAATGTCTAGGAGAGTGTATCCAATGTTTTCCTCTAGAATTCTAATAGTTTCATACCTTAGGTTTAAGTCTTGTACCCAGCATGAATTAATTTTTGTGAGACGTGAAAGGCATGGATCCTGCTTCAGCCTTCTACATGTGGTTATCCAGTTTTCCAAGCACCATTTATTGAATAAGGATTCTTTTCCCTAGTGAATGTGTTTTTCTGCTTTATTGAAGATTAGATGGCTATATCATATGGTTGTATATCAGGGTTCTCAGTTCTGTTCCACTGGTCAATGTCCCTGTTTTTGTGCCAATTCCAAACTGATTTAATTACTACAGCTTTGTAGTATAGTTTGAAATCTGGCATATTGATATCTCCCATTTTGTTTTTATTGCTTAGAATTGCTTTTGATATATGGGTCTACTCAGGTTCCAAACAATGCTTAAAATTATTTTTTCTATATCTGTGAAACATGATGTTGGGATTTTAATAGGGATTGCATTTAATCTGTAGATCAGTTTTGGTAGTATAGCTATTTTAACAATGTTGAGTCTGCTGACCCATGAGCATGATATGGATTTCCATCTGTTTACATCCTCTGCTATTTACTTTCTCAGTGTTTCATAGTTCTCCCTGTAGAGGTCTTTTACCTCCTGAGCAAGGGATTTTTAAGTAATACTCCCAAAGCATAGACAATGAAAGAGAAATGGAAAAAGGAATCACATTAAGCTAAAAACCTTCTGTACAGCAAAGGAAATAATCAAAAAAAGAGTGGAGACAATGTATAGAATGGGAGAAAATATTTACAAACTACCCATCTGGCAAGGGATTAATAACTAGAATATATAAGAAACTCCAACATTTTAATAGGAAGAAATCAAATACCCCGATGAAAAAATGGGCAAAGAAATTGAATAGACTTTTCTCAAAAGAAGAAAAATGGGAAGCAGCCAAGATGGCTGACTAGAGACAAAGCTTGTCAAACCATCCTGGCAGAAGAGTTGAGGATTGGATTGAGGAAAATGGAGAGTGTTATTGCTCAGAAGTGTACCCTGGGGATAGATACCAGTGGAGTCCAGGAACACCACCAGGAAGAACTGAGCAGTTAAGGGAGAGGAAGATAGAAGGGAGTAATCCATATGAACTAATTCCAGGGAATTCCAGAACCTGGGGAAAGAGTAAGAGTATTTTCCCCCTCCCCAACTTGAGTGCTTCAGGCCAACAACAGGACACAAGGCCCTCATCCCCTTAGGGAGTGCCACTAGAAACCAGAAAGTCAGCATCCCTGCATCTGGACGCCTTCTCCTCTGCACCTCCTCCACTGTCGGCATCCCAGGAAGTAATTTTGTTTCAAGCTGCTCCTAGCTGTGTGGCCGCATCCACCCGACAGCAACTGCCAAAGTGTCTTGCAAAGTGACTTGGCTTCTTGGAATGAGAGCGCACTCCCAGGCAAGCCTGCCTCGGTCAGCGTAACCACTACTGTGGCTTGGTGAGGAGTATAGAGGGGTGCCCCCCTGAACTGGAAAGCAGTGTAGGAAGACTGTAGCTCCTTCCTGAAACTATAGCAGCCACTAGAGTTCCCTGCACTGAGTGGCATGCTGTCAGTATGGGGTGGGGGGCACCTCTGTACACCCTGCCAGCATGGAAACCTGAGTTTGTAATCTTCCTGCCCAAGAGTGTTTGATGCATTCACCTAGAAATGGTGCATATAGAAGGGTGGGGAGGCATGGGGGAGATATCCCAGTTCCTGGGTTCTTCTCATAGCAAGTGAGAGCCTGTGCCCATCGGGAGGTTGTGGAGGAGCACTGAGAAAAGAAATTGTGGAGGATGTAAACAGATAGAAAATCCAACCATGCTCATGAATCAGCAGAATCAATATTGTTAAAATGTCTATACTATCTAAAGTAATCTACAGATTCAATACAATACCTATTAAAATACCAACATAATTTTTCACAGATCTGGAAAAAATAATTCTATGCTTAGTATGGAACCAGAGAAGACACTATATAGCCAAAGCAATCTTAAAGAAAAAAAACAAATTGGGAGGCATCAACATGCCAGACTTCAAGCTACACTACAAGGCTATTGTAATAACCAACACATCATGGTACTGGCACAAGAACAGAGGCACAGACCAATGGAACAGGACTGAGAACCCAGATATGATACTATCCTCATATTGTCATCTGATCTTTGACAAAACAGACAAAAACAAACACTGAGGGAAAGAATTTCTATTCAAAAACTGGTGCTGGGAAAATTGGATAGACACACGCAGAAGAGTGAAACAGGTTCTACACCTTTCACCTCTCACAACAATCAACCCATGATAGATAACAGACTTAAACCTAAGACATGAAACCATAAGAATTCTAGAAGAAAATGTTAGAAAAACTCATATAGACCTCCACCTAGGCAACGAATTTATGAAAAAGACCCCAAAAGCAATCACAGCAACAACAAAAATAAATAAATGTGGCCTGAACAAATTAAAAATCTTCTTCACAGCCAACAAAACTGTCATTAGAGCAAACAAACAACCTACAGAATGGGAGAAAATATTTACATTCCACAGATCTGATAAAGGGCCGATAACAAGATTCTCTATAGAACATAGGAAAATCAACAAGACAAAAAATCAAACAGTCCCACTAAAAAGTGGGCAAAGGACATGAACAGAAACTGTTCAAAAGAAGACAGACTAATGTCCAAGAAACATTTGAAAAAATGCTCAACATATTTAATAACCAGGGGAATGCAAATCAAAACCACAATGAGATATTGGTTAAATCCAGTGAGATTGGCTTTCCCAAAACAACAAATGTGGGGAGACAGGTACACTCATATACTGCTGGTGTGACTTCAAACTAGGACAAACTCTATTTAAAATAATATTAAGTTACCTGAAAGAACTAAAAGTACAGCTACCATTTGATCCAGCAATTCCACTATGGGGTATTTATTCAAAGAAAAAAAAAGTCATTCTATAATAAAGACATCTGCACTAGAATGTTTATAGCAGCACAATTCATAATTGCAAAGATGTGGGAAAAACCCAAGTGACCATCAATACATGAATGGATTAATAAAATGTTGTACATGTGTATCTTGGAGTACTACTCAGCCATAAAAAAACAATGGTGAATTAATACTTCTTATATTATCCTGGATGGAGCTGGAGACCATTCTTTGAAGTCAAATATTACAAGAATAGAAAAAAGAACATCACATGCACTCACCATTAAATTGGCAATAATTGATCAACTGTTATGTGCACATATAGAATTAACATTCATCTGGTGTCAGGCAGGCGGGAGGGGGTGGAGGGTAAATTCATGCCTAATGGTTGTGATGCACACTTGTAGATCTGACTGAGGTGGTGCAAAGGCAATATATGTAACCAAAGTATTTGTACCCCTGTAATATTCTTAAATTAAGAAATAAATTTATAAAAAGACATACAGATGGCCAACAGATATAGGAAAAGGTGTTCAGCATCATTAGTCATCAGAAGAATGCAAATCAAAATTACACTGAGGTATCATCTCACTCCAGTTAAAATGGCTTTTATCAAAAAGGCAGGCCATAATGATTACTGGTGAGGATGTGGAGAAAGGGGAATATTAGTACACTGTTGGAGGGAATGTAAATTAGTGCAACTACTATAGAGAACAATATGGAGGTTCCTCAAAAAGCTAAAATTAGAACTACTATATGACCCAGCAAGACCACTGCTGGGTATGTATGTAAAGGAGGGGAATTAAGTATATTGAAACAATATCTGTAATCCCATGTTTATTGCAGCACTATTCACAATAGCCAAGATTTGGAATCAACCTTAGTGTTCATCTACAGATGAAATGATAAAGAAATTGTGGCACATATACACAATGGAATATTATATAACCACAAATGAATGGAATTCTTTTCTTTGTAATGACTTAGATGGAACTAGAGAAGATTACATTAAGTGAAATAAGCCAATCATAGAAAGATAATCTCACAGGTTCTCACTTGTTTGTGGGAGGTAAATATTAAAAACAATTGATCTCATGGAGACAGAGAATAGAATGATGGTTACCAGAGACTGGGAAGGGTAGCAGGGAGGATCAGACAAAGGGGGGATGGTTAATGGATAAAAAAATATAGTTAGATAAAATTAACAATATTTGATAGCACAACATAGTAATTATAATTAACCATAAGTTAAGGCATACTTTGAAATAACTAAAAGGGTGGAATTGGCATTTTCCTAACACAAAGAGATGTTAAATACCTGAAGTGATGAACATCCCAATTACCCCAATTTGATTAAATCACATTGTACATCCCATGTACCCTATAAAGATATGTAACTATTATGTACTCATCATAATTAAATATAAAAAAGTTTCAAAGTAAATTAAACCACTAAGATGTGGGGTATTTTGTACACATATATGTTATAAAGTATGATAATAAAATCAACATTCATGAACTGACCACCTAACTCATGAAGTATATGTCCAAACATATTAAATCTCATGTCCTTCCTAACCCAGCAACCCTAATTTCCCTCAGAGGGTAACCAACAACTCAAATATTTTCATTATTCCCTTGCACTTCTTTATAGTTTTACCACATATGTATATATCCCAAGGAGTAATATAGTTTATCTTCACGGTGAAATAACTTATATAAGGCATCTGCATTCTATATATTCTACAACTTTTTTCATTTAATTTTGTTTCTAAAGTCCATGCTTTGATAAATGTAGCTGTAGTTTCTTAATTTTCTTTGCAGTGTAGTATTTATTTGTGTGACCATACTGTAATTTATTTATGCACTTTAATAGTGATGATTATATAGTTTGTTTCCAGTGATTTGTTATTACAAACAATGCTGCTAAGAACATGTCATGTGCCATACACATATAAACCTTCTTTAGAGTGTAGAAATAGGAATTACTTATATTTATATTAAATTTTATAACAATTTCAAATTAGTTAAAAAAGTGGTTAACACAAGTTAGAGTGCCACAAGAAGTGTATTTGGTACTGCCAATCTTGTGATAAAAAATGATATTTTATTGTGATTTTAGATTGCCTCCCATTAATTAGTAATGAGCTTGAGGAGCTTTTTCTATGCATGTTAGACCTTTGTGCTTCATTTTCAGCAATTTATTTATTTGTTTATTTTTTTCATTTGATTTGCCTATATTTCTATTTGGATGTTTGTGTTTTACTTATTATTTTGGGCAATTTATATATTAATTTTTTTTAGTTTTGTGTGTGGTTTTGTATATGTTCTGAGTTTGTCGTGAGTTTTTCACTTAATCTAGGAAGGCTTTCGATGATGAGAAGCTCATAAATTTAGTGTAGATGCATTTATCAATCATTTCTTTTTTTGAATAATTTCTTCTCTGCCCAATAAAATACAATGTATTAATTTATGTTTTCTTTTAAAGTTTTGCCTTTCAAATTTCAATCATTAGTACTTGAGGAACTTATGTCTGTATGATGTGAGAAAAGTAACAATATGTTTTTATATATGGATAAAGATTCATTGACTATTTCAATCTTTACTTATTCATCTGCAATGTTACCTCCACTATATTTACAGTATCTACATATTTGCACCATGTTTTTGAGTTCTTTAATCTGTTCCAGATATCTATAAGTCTTTCAATAAACTAATGCAATATTATTATAAATATTAAAGCTCTAAAATAAGTCACAGTATTGTCATTAAGAAATAGGAAGCCCTAACCTCATTCCCTGAAAGAGATACCAATTTGGCAACAATGTATAGTCCAGAAACCAGTTAAGAAGTCACAATATCACAGGCAAGGTCAAAGTTAAGAATAATCACATTGAAATGGGCAAGAAAATCTGTGTGAATTCAACCATGGTAACCTTTCCCTAAGCTGAACAAGCTTGGAGTAATCAGGAGAAAAAGCCCAACTTTCACCTTCTCCTTTGGAAGAGAAAGAGAAGAGAGGTGCTATAAGCATTCGAGTGCAGATGTATTTTTTTTATAGAATGTCTTTTTTTACTTTGGGTAGATGCCCAGTTTTGGGACTGCTGGATCAAATGGTGGTTCTAGTTTTAGCTCTTTGAGGTATCTCCATATTACTTTCCACAGAGGTTGTAGTAGCTTGCAGTCCCAGCAGCAGTATATGAATGTTCCTTACTCTGCAACCATGCCAAAATTGATTTTTTGGGGACTTTTTGATGAAGGCCACTCTGACAGGAGTTAAGTGATATATCATTGTGGCATTGATTTGCATTTCTCTGATGATTAGAGATGTTGAGCATTTTTTCAAATGTTTCTTAGTCAGTAGTCTATCTTCTTTTGAGACGTTTCTGCTACGGTGCTTGCCCACTTTTTAATAGGGTTGTTTGATTTTTTCTTGCTGATTTTCCTAAGTTCTGTATAGATTCTAGTTATCAGCCCTTTATCAGACGTGTAGCATGCAAATACTTTCTCCCATTCTGTAGGTTGTCTGTTTGCTCTCATGATAGTTTCCTTGGCTGTGCAGAAGCTTTTTAATATGATCAGGTCCCATTTATTTATTTTTGTTGTTGCCGTGATTGCCTTTGGGATCTTCTTCATAAATTATTTTTAAAGGCCAATGTCTATAAGAGTTTTTCCAACATTTTCTTCTAATTCTTATATTTTTACATCTTAGGTTTAAGTTTGGTATTCACTGTCAGTTGATTTTTGTGAGAGGTGAGAGGTGCGGATCCTGTTTCAATCTTCTACATGTGGTTATCCAATTCCCAGCACCATTTATTGAATAAGGATTCGTTTCCCCAGTGTATGTTTTTGTCTACTTTGTCAAAGATTAGATGGTTATGTAAGAATGGTTTTATATCTGGGTTCTCAGTCCTGTTTCATTTGTCCATGTCTCCGTTCTTGTACCAAAACTATGCAGTTTTAGTTACTATAGCCTTGTAGTATAGCTTGAAGTCTGGTAAATTGATGCCTTCAAATATGTTCTTTTTGTTTAAGATTTCTTTGGCTATATGGGGTCTTCTCTGGTTCCATATAAAGCATAGAATTATTTTTCTATATCTACTAAAAATGCTGTTGGTATTTTAATAGGGATTTCACTGAATCTGTAGATCACTTTGAGTAGTATAGACATTTTAACAATGTAGATTCTGCCACTCCATGAGCATGGTATGGTTCACCACCTGTTTACATCCTCTGTTATTTCCTTCCTTAGTGTTCTGTAGTTCTCCTTGTCTTTCACTTCCTTAGTTAAATATATTCCTAGGTATTTTATTTTCTTTGTTGCTATTGTGAAGGGTATTGAAAACTCACTAATTTCTATTAGCTTTGTTGTAGATTATATAACATTATCTACATAGAAAATCATTATGGACATAATTTTTAAAAATTTTTTGTTTTGTCATTCCCCTCCCTTGTGGGCTCCAATTTCTTGCAGTTCTCCTCAGCTAATTTCACCAAAGTCTACTTTCATTATTTTGGATTATTTTTTCACTTGGTATTTTTCTTTTTTTTATATTAAAATAATATTTATTCCAAAATTATTTATATTTCTACATTTCTTTTTTTTATTTCAAGAAAATATGAGAGTTTTAATTGCTCTGTCTTATTAATCTATTCTTTTTTGGCAATAAATTTAATTTTAAAATAGATATATGACTATTAATATTTTCTGTTTAATCTGTGTTAACTTTGATAAGTTGCATTTTTCAAGGAATTTATCCATTTAAGTTGTCAGATTTGTTAGTATAATTTTTAAATCATTGTACCATATTTGATTCATTTATTTATATCCTCTTTTTGTTACAAAAAGTGTTTTTTTATTTTTTTAATTCAGGATATATGGGGGTACAAACATTTTGTTACAAGTTATGACTTTGCCTAATCTAAGCTAGAGTTAAAGGTGTCCCCTTCCCCCATGCAATGCTCACCATGCCCATTAGTTGTGTGTTTACCCACTCCCACTCCTCCAACACCCAATGAATATTACTACCATGTGAGCACCTTAATATTGATCAGTTAGTACCAATTTGATGGCGAGTACATGTGGTGCTTATTCTTCCATTCTTGTGATATCTCACTTTGGAAGTTGGCTCAAGCTTTATCCAGGATAATATAATTGGTTGATCTATGTAATATATTTTTTAACTCATACATTATTATTTTATTTTCTGAAACTTTGATTTCATTCTTTTTTATATCTTCCCCATCTTAACTCTTTGGGCTGACAGAATGCAGTTGCAATAACTACTTTAATATTTTTCCCTATTAATTTCAACATCTGTGTCAGTTCTGAGTTGTTTTTAACTGAATATTTTTCTCATCAATGTTCATGTATTCATGTCTTTTTGCATGTCTGGTAATCTTTGATTGGAAGCCAAATATTGTGAATTTTATTTTTTTAGGTACTAGATATTTTTAAAATTTCTATAAATATTGTTTAAGCCGTGTTCTGGGACACAGCGACTTTATGCAGAAACTGGTTGTTTTTGAGACATGCTGTTAATTTTTGTTAGGTGAGACCAGACAATTTGTCAGTCTTGGGCTAATTATTCCCATTTACTGAAACAAGACATTTATTGTGTACTATACCTAATGTGCCATGAATCATGAGGTCTTCTTATCTTTTGCATGGGAATAAACATTATTTCTATCCCTGTGTGAACAACAGGTGCTACTATCTTTAATATTTAAGACATTTATTTTCCCAATCTCAAGTAGTTTTTTCACATGTATACATTTATAATTTCTCAGCTAAATACAAGTATGGCATCCTATGAGATTTCCAGAGTTCTCACTCTGTGCAGCTCTCTCTACTCTGTTATTCTGCCCTGTCTAGCTGCTTTGGCCTTCCCACACTCTTACCTTCATCTTCCCATCTCAGAGAGTCCACTAGGCTCTGCCTAAGTTCCTGAGTTTTTTGCACATGGAGGTCAAAGGACCTTACTTTCTAAGCCTAGGGAGTCAAAACAAAATGATTATTCTTAAAGGTCACAGAGTGACCACAAGAACTTTCAAAGAAAAGTTCCATGATGGGCAAGGGGTTGGTTAACAGTGCTGTGCAGGTTGGGATCAGCCTTTCTCATGTTGTAGGTACAAACATTTTAGTACACTGGTTAACTTATTTTATCTCCTTGATTCATATTTGCATTAAATATGTACCTTAAATCAATGTGTCAGAGAGCATATGAGCAGATTGTCCTTTGGATCAATGTACTGCAGAAGAACTAAATGCCTCTGACAAAGTCATATTGCTCCTTAAACTGAATGTCAGAATTTTGAACTATTAGTTTGGTTAAATAGTAGGCTCAATATTTATTTCTGCCAGGACTCATCTCTGAAATTATGATGGAATGCAAGGGATACCATTCAACAATAAAATATTTGGTTTCCACATATTTTTTCAATGAGTATATACAAATATGTAAAAGCTTCCTAACTACTCTGGTTTAGAGCGAATATGAGTGATTCAGATGTAATAAATGCATCTACTGAGTAATTCTCCATTGTCAGATACAGACACATTTAAAAAGTAAGTACTCATGGCCTATAGAATGTAATTCAAGTAATTGAAATACTATCATAATTTAAGTAAATCTTAAAGTTTAATACTGGAGAAATAACAGTCTTAAGGAGAAATAGGATGGCTGCCTTCAAATAGTGAATGGCTGTCATGCGAAATATTAAAATTATTCTGTGTGGCTAAGGTGAGCAGAGTACATACCAATGGTTCAACATTTTAATCTGTTGAACAGAAAAATGGTGGAATAGGGCTGACCCCTTGACTCTCAGCTCTCGGGATGAGGGGTGTGAAGAGGACAGATGACCACACGCAGGCCATCTGCACTTACTCTGGAGCAGATTCACAGGACTGCAAAGAGACACTGGGATATGGAAATTGTGGACAACAATTAAAGGTGAACCAAAATTCTTTCACAAAATCCAGGGAGTCGAGAGTATAGTGGGGAGGGAGCGTGCCCGCGTGTCAGCCACCCCACGCGCTGGCCGGAGGAGGCATCCCTTCTCCCCCACACAGGGAGATGATCCCTTCCCCACTGGTCCCCACGCCCACGGAGGCAGGGAACTGCCTGAAGTCGATGGGAGGTGGCAACGTGGGCAGACTAGGGGTTTGGAGGGGAGTCTGAAGCAGGCAGCATTTTGAATTCTACACAGCGCCCCGCTGAAGCAGTGGGGAGTGCAGGAAGGGTATGAACCCAGCACCCGCGACTTGGAGACTCTGCTCAGGAGGCGTTCTCCGGGCTTCCACAGGGCCCCAAACCAGCTGAACTGTTCCTGCTTCAGAAGAGGGCAGCCTATCAAGCCCACAGCGCCACTGAAGTGGTAGTGGGTAGGGAGAAGGGCCCAGCTCTGTTCCTGCTGCCCCGCCCTGCTACCCTACCCCCTCAGCTTGGAGAATCTGTGGAGGACTGCGTTGGAGGAGTTTACCAGGCATCCCTATTATTGTAAACCAGACAAACTCTTCAAGCGGCTGGAGAAGGCACCTCTCTGAACAGCCAGAACCCCACTGAACCAGTAGTGAGAGAAGAAAGAGTCCAAACCCTGCAGCCACTTCCTAGCACTGCCACACTGCCCCGAAGCTTGGAGACGCTGTGGGGGGCAGTGCTCAAGCGTTTCTCTGGCACCACTTCTACCCTAAACTAGCTTATCTGTTCAGGCCTCTGGAGAAGGCAACTTGTTGAGCTCCCAGCGCTCTGCTGAAGCAGAAGCAAGTGGGAGAGGGTCCGAACCCAGCAGCTGCTTCCCAGCTCCACCGAGCCACTCCTTAGCATGAAAACACCATGGAGGGCTGCCCTGGTAGTAAACTCAGTTTTCCCCTCTGCCCTAACCCGGCAGGTGGCCTTGAAAGCTGAATTTATAAGGGTGGAAAGTTGAGAGTGGTGCCTTGTTCAGCAGCTATCTCACAAGTTTGAACCTGAGCGGTATCTTGCTGCACTCAGTGGTTGGGGTTCTGTGCCCAGAGAGTAGAGCCTGTCTTAGCAAGGCAGAGAAGTGAAGGAGGCTACTATTCCTGAGGACTCAAAGAACCCTTGGGAGAGACGATACATGACCAGAACACATCCTCCCCAGGTCTTCCAAGGATCATTCCTTTGGAACCCAAGTACACAGCTTATAATCGACTTCCAGCACCTCTGGTCCTCAACAAAGTATCCAGATGAGGAAGAACCAGTGAAAAACAACAGGAACCATGAAATATCAGAAAGAAAAGTCACCTCCAAAAGAAAATACTCATTCTCCACCAATTGACACCAACTTACATGATATGATTAAGCTAACAGAGGAAGAATTCCGAATATGGATTGTTAGAAAGCTCAACGGAATTGAAGAGAAAATAGAATCCCAACATAGAGAAACCACAAGAACAATCCAGATAATGAATGAAAAATTCTCCAAAGATATAGAAGTAATTCAGAGAAACCAAACAGAAATTCTAGCAATGAAGGAAACATTCAAGGAACTCCATAACATAGTTGAAAGTCTCAAAAACAGGATAGATCATGCTGAGGAAAGAATCTCAGAGCTTGAAGATTATACCTACATGCTAAACAAATCAGAGGAAGAAAGTGTGCACAGAAACAAGAGACAAGATCAAAGCTTACAGGAAGTATGGGATTATGTAAAAATATTGAACATCAGAATGATTGGCATTCTAGAGGGGGGAAGAGGAACATTCACAAGGGTTGGAAAACTTATTCTGTGGCATACTGGAGGAAAATATGCAGGGCCTAGCAAAAAATCTGGATATCCAAATTCAAGAAGCTCACAGAACTCCTGGGAGACACAATGAGAATAGGCAATCGCCTCGTCATGTGGTTATTAAGCTAATCAAAGTAAATGTGAAAGAAGCAATCCTCCGTACAGCAAGGTGTAAACAACAAATAACCTACAAAGGAAAGCCTATCAGACTAACCAACCACAGACTTCTCATTTGTAACCTTACAAGCCAGGAGGAAGTGGGTGCCTATTCTTAATCTTCTAAAACAGAACAAAGCCCAACCTAGAAATCTTTATCCGGCGAAATTAAGTTTCATCTATGAGGGTGAAATAAAATCCTTCTCAGACACGCAATCGCTGAAGGAATATACAAAGACCAGATGAGCACTACAGGAAATTCTCAGACCTGCCTTCCACAGTGAACAGGGCAATAGACACTCCTCAAAATGAATTCCACAAAGAATTAAAGTCTAGATCTCGAACTTCATGATGACTCAGTCTCTAAGTCAAAGCAACAGGACTTCACCCATCAATATGAATAGAAATCTTCCTCCAATTTCAATCCTCTCCATAAACATAAATGGTTTAAACTGTCCTCTGAAGAGACAGAGGCTGGCAGAGCGGATAAAATTCCACAAGCCTAGTATTTGCTGTCTACAGGAAACACACCTAAATCATAAAGATGCC
This sequence comes from Mirza zaza, assembly GCA_008750895.1. NCBI lineage: Eukaryota > Metazoa > Chordata > Mammalia > Primates > Cheirogaleidae > Mirza > Mirza zaza. Next base: position 50,332 of record VSMD01140677.1, read on the forward strand.
TCCCGGCTGAAGATCAAGGGATGGAAAACTGTCATCGGAGCAAACGAAAGTCAAAAGAAAGCAGGGGTTGCTATATTATTCACAGACAACATTAGTTTTAAATTAACAAAAGTTAAAAAGGATAAAAAAGGCCACTTCATAATGGTGAAAGGGAAGATCCAACAAGAAGACCTAATAATTCTTAATATTTATGCTCCCAATGCAGGAGCACCCAATTACATAAAGCAAACCTTGTCTGAGCTAAATACCACCCTAAACAATACTGGCATAGTAGCAGGGGACTTCAATACACCACTAAATGAACTGGATAGATCCTCCAAACAGAAATTAAGTAAAGAAATAAGGGACCTAAACAAAGATATTGAACAAAAAGGTCTGACAGATCTATACAGAGCATTTCACCCAAATAAAGTTGAATTTACATTCTTCTCAGCAGCCCATGGATTCTTCTCAAAAATTGATCACATACTAGGCCACAAAGCAGATCTCAAAAAATTCAAGAAAATAAAAATAATACCTTGTGTCTTCTCTGACCATAGTGGTATAAAATTAGAGTTCAACTCTAACAGAAATACACACCACATCACTAAGTCATGGAAACTAAACAACCTACTGTTGAATGACTATTGGGTCAAGGAAGAAATTCAGAGGGAAATCAAGAATTTCTTCGAACAAAACGACAACGGAGCCACATCTTACCAAAACCTTTGGGATACAGCGAAAGCATATCTGAGAGGAAAACTAATAGCAATAAATGCTCACATCCAAAAAACAGAAAGATTAGACACCGACAACCTAATGAATAGACTCAAGGAATTGGAAAAATAAGAGCAAACCAATTCCAATCCTGGAAGAAGAAAAGAAATATCTAAGATCAAAGCTCAACTAAATGGAATGGAGAATAAGAGAATTACATGGAAGATCAACAAAACCAGGAGCTGGTTTTTTGAAAAGATCAACAAAATTGACAGCCCTCTGGCTAGGCTGACAAGAACTCAAAGGGAAAGGACTCTAATAACCTCAATAAATGAAAAAGGATAATAATAAACTCAATAAATGAAACCTCAAGAAATGAAAAAGGAGAGTTCACAACAGACTCCACAGAAATACAAAGCATTATGTTTGACTACTATAGAAATCTATATACCCAAAATCTACAGAATGAAGACGAAATGGACAGATTCCTGGAATCATACAACCTCCTTAAGTTCACCCAGGAGGAAAATGAGTTCCTGAACAGACCAATCACAAGTTCAGAAATTGAAGCAATAATTAAAAACCTCCCCAAACAGAAAAGCCCCGGGCCAGATAGCTACATACCAGAGTTCTACCAAACATTGAAGGATGAACTCATACCTATACTACAGAAACTATTCCACACCATTGAGAAGGATGGTATCCTTCCTAACTCATTCTACGAAGCCAATATTACCTTGATACCAAGGCCAGGAAAGGATGCAACAAAAAAAGAAAATTACAGACCAATATCCCTCATTAATATAGATGCAAAAATCCTAAACAAAATTTTAGCAAATAGAATTCATCAGCACATCAAAAAAATAATTCACCGTGACCAAGTGGGGTTTATTCCTGGCATGCAAGGCTGGTTCAACATACACAAGTCTATAAATGCAATCCACTTTATAAATAAAGTCAAGAACAAAGACCATATGATTTTGTCAATGGATGCAGAAAAAGCATTTGATAAAGTCCAACATACCTTTATGATAAAAACCCTTAACAAAATAGGCATAGATGGTCAATACCTTAAATTTATCAAATTCATTTATGACAAACCAATGGCTAACATCATTCTAAATGGGGAAAAATTGAAATCATTCCCCCTTCGAACCAGAACTAGACAAGGATGCCCACTTTCTCCCTTCCTATTCAAATAGTGCTTGAAGTTTTAGCTATAGCAATCAGGCATGAGAGGGATATTAAGGGCATCCAAGTTGGGTCAGATTAGATCGAACTCTCACTCTTCGCCGATGATATGATATTATATCTAGAAAACCCCATGGACTCATCCAAGAGACTCCTAGATCTGATAAATGAATTTGGTAAAGTTTCAGGGTATAAAATCAATATACACAAATCAGAAGCATTCATATATGCCAAAAATCATCAAGCAGAAACTCAAATCAAAAATGCAATACACTTTACTATAGCTCCAAAGAAAATTAAATATCTAGGAGTATATCTAACAAGAGATACGAAAGATTTATACAAGAAGAACTATGAAACACTAAAAAAAGAAATTGCACATGATTTAAACAGATGGAAAAATCTACCATGCTCATGGCTTGGAAGAATCAATATTGATAAAATGTCAATATTACCTAAGGTGATCTACAGACGAGCATTGTAGGGGGGAAAGGATTACCTCTATCCCTTTTTAGGGAGAGGCAAAGAAACACACTGTAACCAAAATGTCTAAAAAAATTGTTAATGGGAGGTGAACAGGTGGAAGGGGGGAGAAGGGGAAGGGTATGCACTTTCATGGTGGGTGCAGGGCTCACCACTTGGAGACTGGACACGCTTGAAGCTCTGGCGGAGCAGGGTTGGGAGGGGGGGCAGGGGCAAGATATGTAACCCTAACAATATTTGTACCCACAGAATTTGAGATAAAATAAAATAAAATAAAACATTTTAATAATGTGTTAAATTGGTTCCATTGATGAAACTCCCTAACAAGGCTCTACCATCATGGATAAGTTTATTCACATAATATCACAGATTTTATTCAGATACATTATATTTTCAAAGCATTTTTGTGTTTTGATTCTTAAAACTATCCAGTAATGGAAATGGTGCTAGTGAACTGGCTCACACCTACTTGCAAGAAGCAATTTTTTGCATCTTTTCCCAAATCCATGTATATTTACACTATGTTAGTAGCCTGAAATTAGCCATGGTGGGAGGATTAATACCATGCAAATGGACAAATGCTACAAATACTTCCCTGTCCCAAACTCCCAGACAGTTGTTAAATATTTACCAGAACACTATTGGGTAAGGCCAAATAAGGAGTCTGCGGCTTAGATAAATGCAGTGATTTCACCAAAGTGTAACAGCAACTAGGTGACTGAGTGTCTGAATAAGTTATGCCTTAGCACACTGGTCAGAAAATTATTGCCTATGGGCTTATAGCCTGTGTTTCCATGGTCCTCAAATTAAGAATGGTTTAACATTTTTAAAGTTTGTAAAAAGTAGAATATGCAAGAGAGGACATATGCCATAGGCAAGCTTATCATAGCCAATCAATGCGTAAATATTTATTATTTGATCCATTATAGAAAATGCTTGCTGACTTAGGGTTTCAGCTCTATCATACTCCCTGTGGCAAAGACTGCTACATGTTCATCAAAATTCATTACTGGTATCTTCCATAGTAACTGAGCTGCAGCTGGACATCTGATTGTCTAGCTAAGCTATATTTCCCAACATCCTTCATGGCTAAATGTGGCCAAATGACTAGGCTCTCTCCAAAGGAAGAGGCATGGAAGTGATCTGTGCATTTTGAGTGTCGTTTTTTAAGGAAGATTTCCCTGGGATTACTACCTATTTTCTTTCCTGTTGACTGGAAAATTTGCAGTTTGGAGTAGTAATGTTAAAAGCCACTTATTGAGGATGGCAGAGCTTCCCTGTGAATCTGGCATTCTAGGATCAATGTGTGAAGCAGAGTCCATTTATTTACCCGGACTTTTGTATGTGGGAAATTTGTTGTGTGAAAAAAAAACACCAATTTTCATCTTGTTTTAGCCATTGTGTTTTGGGGTCTCTTTGTCATAGCAATTTAGCCTTTATCCTATTATACATCTCTTTTCCTTGCCCAAGGCTCTTGGCTGTAACACTCCACTACAAAGTTCTCCCTATGTCCCCAGATCTCTCTTCAATTATCATTTATGCTTAATAACTTTGGCTTAAGGCTAACAAGTGGTGAAGCTGATACATGAAACCAAATGTTGTGACCTTAAGATGATATAAAATAAATGCTCCTATTACATATACAACTAAAACTTAAGGAAAAGACTTAATATTTCTCCTAAGAGGGAAACATAAAAAATAACATCAACTAGACTTGGTATGTGCTTTCTTGATGTCTATGCCGGTCAGTAGAAAGAATATGCTCATACATTGTTATTCCTTACTGCTATACTGGGCTTTCTCTGAGAAAATGTGTGACTAAACTAGTTCCTGTGAATTATCTTATGAGAGACCAGTTCAGTAGACATTGTATATTGTTCTTCTAATGATAAATATGAAAAGAACCTCTGATCTCAAATGAAATCTTCGGATGTCTTCAAATAAGTTACCAGTCCACCCCTGCTCTCTAAGATCAATCTGTAAATTACATTGCACCAACCTATAATGAATAAAATGTACCTCAAGTAAAGTCATCCTTGTTTAGATAAATGGAAAAGGACTTTTTGAAATGAGAAATGCATTTTGATTTAATTTGTTGACACACTAAATCAATAGATTGTCCAATTTGAAAGTATACTTAGGCCAAACTTATAAATTCAGATCTTTTAGCATTTCCAAACCCTGTTCTGTATCCTCTCCCTGGTTCTTTAAAATGCCTTTGATTTGCTTAGGTGATTAATTGCAGAGAAGACAGAATAAATCAATGTTTGTTTCTATTGCTGTTGCACATTGCGCTCTCTCTTTCTCTCTCTCTCTCTTTACACACACACACAAACACACACACGCACACACTTTTTAAAGGGGTCTGGGATTGGTCACTAAGGAATTAGGAACCGTTTTACCTTTTATCTAAATTTGCTTCTTTTACATACTGGTTATTAAAAGATAGTTTTTGTTTCTGTGATCTGCTGGAAGATTAACATATTTAAATCTGGGCCAGGACTGTTATCATCAGATTAGATAAAAGTATAAAAGAACCTCACAGAGTTTTTCCTCTGGGGTAGCTGTCATCAAGTAAGGCTTACCTGGAAAACAAAGAACTAAACATCAAACTTCCTTTAAACCAAGATAAACTAAGAAAAGCAGAGACAAAATTCTCATTTATCCCTTTATTCATTCAAATCTATTTATGATGGGCTTACTCAGTGACATAGATTGAGATAGTACTGGGAAGACAGCAGAGAAAAAGACAGATACAGTTCCTGCCTTCACAGAACTTATCGTCTAGTGAAGAAAAAACATTGAACAAGTAATGACAAGCAAATGAGTGTTATGAAAGCAAAGCACGGGGAACAGTGGAGGTGGGGTGTGTAGCAGAACTGTTCTCCTTTAGATAACCTCTTTAAAAATGCAAATATTTTTCATAGAACTATCAATCTATTTTAAGTTATTCATTTCTTAATTTAAACTACTAGAACCAACTGTATTTCCTCATGAGAGTAAGGATCAGGAGGGAAGGAATACATTAAGTGTCTTGGGGTCAAGTGGACCCTTTTTCAGTGGGGATTATGGTCACTAGCTCCAATGCCAACAGTGAAGAGATATATATCATAAATGAAGGAAGCTGGCTGAATGTAAAACAATATGATCTCATGAGAATTGAGAACTATAAAAGACATCCTACAGAGTGCAGCCACTATTCATCTGCTGCTGCAAGAGTATGTGTGGCCAATATTACTAGATCTTCAAGAGAACTTGAAGAGAACTCAGAGGTCTAGATTGTTGTATATTATTTCCAAATTGTAGAATGTTCACAGTTAATTCATAGCATGTTTAACCATTTAAAAATCTCGAGCTAAGCAAAATATACCTATAGTCAAGATGTGGCCCAGGGAACCACTTTATAAATTATAGTCCATATTATATCAAAGAGATTATAACTAAGAGAGGTAAAAAATGGAAATAAAAGGAAAATTTTGAAAGAAAAATAATGGATTAATGATGGTTTAAGAAGCTTCCAAGTTCACACAGGATAATATTAATTTAATAGTTTTTTTGAGTACAGAGCATATAGTAATTGGGATTTTGATAGGAATTGCATGGAATTGTAGAAATCTTTGGATATTTTAACAATATTAGTTTTTTGTAATCCATGAACATCAGATATTTTTTCATTTATTTGTGTCTTCTTCAACTTCTTTCATCAATGTTTTATAGTTTTCAGTGCACAGATCTTTCACTTCCTTGGTTAAATTTATGTCTAAATATTTTATTTTATTGCTATTATAAATGGTATTGTTTCATTGATATATTTTTGGATATTTTGTTATTACTGTATAGATACATTACTTATTTTTGTATAGTATTTTGTATCCTGCAACTTTATTGAATTAATTTATTAGTTCTAACAATTGTTATAGTTGAGTTCTTGAGTTTTCTAGATATGATTATGTTGTTTGCAAACTGAAAGGGTCTGGCCTGGCAAAAGGTGGGCCTAGAGCCTGAGGCCACAGGAGCTGACATGGAAGCTGAGATCACAGGGGTTAGTCTGATGACTAGTCTGATGACTGTGGGGGCCAGCCTGGTGCTGAGGCAGGACTGAAGTCTGGGGAAATGAGGGCCAGCCCAATGTTGAGGGTGGTCTGGAACCTGGGGTTGCTATGGTTACCTTGGTGCTGGGGCAGGCCCAGAGCTGAGTCCACCACGTAGGTTTGACACCTGGGGCTGCAGGATATGGCTTGGAGCTAGGATATCCCCAGAGATTCAGTCAAGTTCTGGAGTCTGTGGCCATGGAGCTCTGCCCCAGTGCTGGTCTTATAGGGGCATGCGTGGTTGGGTCCAAGGCAAAGCTTAGTGCTCACTTCCCCATCTTTCCCTTAAGTGGAAGATAATGCTCTCCATGCTGTTCCTCCAGAACTGTGGTAAGGGGTGATGTGAGTAAGGCAAAACTGTCTTTCCTGCTTTCTTCAATGCATGTTTTCTGTGCCACACTAAGGTGCTGTAATCTCTTGTCTAGTTTCTTAGCTCTTGTGAAGGTATTATCACTTATGGATAGTTGTTCAAATTGATGTTTCTGAAGGGTGACAAGCACTGAAAAGTCCTATTCCATTATCTTGCTGGCATGCATCCTTCAGATATTCTTTCTATTACCCCACTTTCTCCTCTCCTCCAGGGACTCCACTTTCACATATATTAGGTAGCCTGAAGGTTTTCTTTTAATAGCATACTTATGCCTTATTCATTTTTCCTCTCCGTGTTTCATTTCAGATAGTATCTATTGTGACATTCACATTAATTAATCATTTATTCTGCAATATCTTCTCTGCTGTTAATATCATTCATTGTATTTTTTCATCTTAGACATTGAGATTTTAATCTGCAGGAATTCTTTTGAGGTCTATTTCTATCTTTCATGTCTCTATGTAATAATATGTTAAATGTTTTCTCTTAACTTCTTGAAAATATGCAATACTATAATAATAATTATTTTAGTGTCTTTGTCTACTAAATTTATAATTTGTCAATTCTAGATAGCTTATGATTTATTAATGCTTCCCATCATTATATTACTGTGTTTCTTAATTTTTTCATTCATGTTAATTTTGATTAGATAACAAATATGATTTTTATCTTGTTAACTGATATTTATATTGGCCTTCCTAAAAATATTCTTGAGTTTTGTTCTGGGACATATTTAAGTTACATGGAAACAATTTGACCCTTTTGGGCATTTCAATTCCCTTTGTTAGGTGATGCCAGAGCTGTTTAATATAGCATTTAATTTTTCCACTACTAAAGTCAACAAAAAAAACAACCTTCTGAGACCTCTACTCAATACCCTGAATTATGAGATTATTCACTTTGAATGGTGGGAACAGGCTTTATACTTAGCCTTGTGTAAGCTCTGGGAATTGTTTCCTCTAATTCTTTTATGTGGTTATTTCCTCAAGCTCAGACACTTCTCAGCACTCAGCTAAATATTAAAGTGGTACTCATAACTCATATATTTACCCACATATTCTTCATATTTATTACTCTGTATAATTTTATGTAGTTTTATATTTTGATCTGATATAACTTTCCTTCAATCTAAAGAACTTCCCTTAAGTTGTTTTTTGGTAATGCAGGGTGCCTTACACTGAATTATCTCAGCATTTGTTTGTACAATTTTTAATTTTGCCTTCTTTTTAAAGGAGTATTGTCACTGGTATATTAATTCTTGGGGCATATTTATAACTATTTTAAAACATTTGTCTGCAAATTCTACCATCTATCTAATTTCTGGGTCTACTACTATTGACTTATTTCCATTAAAGTTATAGGGCACATTTACCTGTTTCTTCATATGTCTATTAATATTGGGTTGAATGCTTAGATGGTGCGAAGATTATGTTGTCAATTACTGGAATTTGTTGTTTTGTGTTAGCCAGTGTTAACTGTGTTTAATGTACTTCTGGACCAACTTTACTTTTTTGAAGCCCCTTTTAGACTTTGGAGCATTGGTCTAGAGTGGCATTGACTGTAGGGCTGGTTTAGTTTTAGTATTAAGGTATGACTTTTATGAAATTCTCTACTTAATTATCTAGGTACTCAACAACTCTCCATGATGGATGCTTAAAATTAGAATATGTCATATCCTTGGACATGCTCTGAGAATTGTTTATCTTAGAGCCACCTAAGTTTTCTTTGCTATATTATTTTCACCTTCCTCATAAATGTCTTAATATTCTGCAACAGACTCTAGGGGTCATCTATGAAAATTCTAGAGGCCTTTATTTGAATAGCTACCTCTTGTTCACAAATTTCAGGCTTCTCAGCCTTCCCAAACACCAATATCTATTGTTTTAAGTCAATAAGATCTCTGGTCTTTGCTTGATTTTCCCCTTTGTTGTGGACTGAATGTTTGTATCCCTCCAAAATTAATATGTTTAGGACCTATTACCCAATGTGATGGTACCTGGAGGTGGGGGTCTTCGGGAGATGATTAAGTCATGGGGACAGAACCCTCATGAATGAGATTAATTCTCTTATAAAAGAGAATCTAAAGAGCTCTCTAGCTGTCTTTCAGTCATGTGAAAATGCCATAGGAAGTCTGTAGTCCACAACTTGGAAGAAGGCCTTCATTAGAACCTGATTATACTGGTTGGCACACTGACTTCCAACCTCCAGAGCTCTTAGAAATAAATTTCTGTTGTTTATAAGCCACCCAGTCTATGGTACTTTGTTATAACAGCCTAAACTAAGACATCAACCAAATGGGTCAAAAAGGAAAATATACAGCTGGGAATGGAAGAAATACAGGTCAGAATCTCAGATGAACTCAAGAATGGAGACTGAATCAAGGTGGAAATGATGTAAAAGTTTCCAGAATTTTGACCAAGAATTGGGGTGGGAGGCAATTAGGTTTAGATAAGTGTCCTGATAAGAATAGAAAGAGAAAATAGCCCTCTCATTTTCTGTCATGCGAGGACACATCCTAAAGGCAGCACATGGAAGCCTGGAAGAGGAACTTCACTAGGAATCCAATCTGCTGGCACCTTAATCTTAAACTTCTTAGACTCCAGAACTGCCCAATTTTCTAGTTGTTTAGGAAGGACTAGTTCCAGTTATTTCATCATGGCAGGAAGTATTGATATAACCTAATTTTTAAAGATTTATCTTATAAATGATTACATTTAAAAGTGCACTTTCTAATATTTTCATGTTGGCATGTAGAAATAAAATTTAGTTTATTTAGCTTTTTTAATGTTTTACATTTATTTATTCAACAAATATTGTTAATCATGTACTTTTCTTTTTTTTTCCTTTTATTTTATCATATTATGGGGGTACAAATATTGTTAGGGTTACATATATTGCCCCTGCCATTCCTCCCCCCGCCCCCTGCCCTTACCAAAACATCAAGCGTGTCCTACCCCCAGGTGGTGCGCATCGCACCTATTTTGTAAGTATATATCCTTCCCCTCCTCCCCCCTCCCTTCTGCCCACCACCCGATAAAAGTTTTGGTTTTTTTTCCTTTTTATTGACCTTTGTGTTACATTGTATATATTTGCCTTTCCCTATGAAGGGTTGAGGTATTCCCTCCCCAACCCCCACACACAATGCTTGCCACAATCTACTTGCCATCAAATTGGTACTGACTGATTAAAACTATGGTGCTCAAATGGTGGTAGTGCTCACCAGGGTTTGGGGGAGGAGGAGATAATTTAGCTTTTAATATTATATCCAGCTACCTTACTTTTCTAAAATAGTACTGAAAATGTATCAATGCATAATTTTTTCAGTTTTTCAGTTTTCTGTATAGATCATTTTATTATCTGTAAATAATATTTTTTTCATTTTAAGTTTTCCAAAAACCCTTTGTGTTTCTTTCTATTGTTTCCTATACTTGTAGAATCTCTAAGCTATGATTAATAGAAGTACTTATAGTGAGCTATGCTATCCTGTTCCTGATTTTAAAGCAAATACTACCAACATTTAACTTTTTTGACCTTTTTTTGGTTTTTCTTAAATACTCTACATTAGATTGAGAAAGTTTGCTTCTAGTCCTTTGTATTTTTCAATTCTTAATGATATGGCTCCTCAGATCACAAGGGGTCATAAATAATCGAAAGACTAGTTGGCCAGAAAGAAAAGACTGAGTTAAGAACCCCTAGTTATACTTACTAGCAAAGGCAGGAACAGTTCAAGAATCAATGGTTCAAGGGAGATAGCAAAGGCAGGAACAGTTCAAGAATCAATGGTTCAACTAGCAAAGGCAGGAACAGTTCAAGAATCAATGGTTCAAGGGAGATAGGCCAACAACAGTGCTCTGAATTCATCAAGGGTATTGAGCAGATACTGAGTTTAGTTCCCAGCAGTGTTGTTTATTTAGCTCAGACTAGGTGGGAAGCAGTCTCAGGATGGGGGTAGAGCTAAATCCTGGCAAGCAGACATTCTTGGCTTATAGAGTAGTGCTTGCAGGTGCATTGTGATATAATCAAATACATCATTCCATGTTAGATAGTTAGAGAAAATGAGTGCAATTACTTATTTTATTTGCCAGCTGGCCAAAATGAACTATTGTGATAACATTAGAGATAGATTCTATTTATTCTTCTTTCAGAAAGCATTTGCTCTCCCAGACATTATGTGAGTAATTGAGAAACCAGGAGAATTAGACATATAGTTCCTATCCTCACAGAGCTTGAAATCTAATAAACTCATGAGAGGTTTGTGTCTAAAGTTTTCCTTTAGAACTATTCTATATCCTTTTCTGCAACACTTTTTCCTGGTCAAATGCCAAACACATTCACAGTATACTGTCTATCTGCCAGCCCAAATATAGGACTTTCCTCTTTCTATTTCCTACCCACAAAATAGATATATGGGATAATCTGTTTGCAGAGGTTCCCAAAATTCCTTTGTTTATGGATCCCTCAGTATCTCAGGAATATTATTAATTTTGCTCCAGACCAAAATAATGCCTAATATTTCCATTTATTAAATAGTAAATTTTAAACTAATTAACAAGTATTTATGACCTAACAACTTAATAGCAACTTGAAAAAATTGAAAAATGTTTTTATTCTATTCTGCAAACTTCTTAAATTTTTAGAATCTGATTGGAAATCACCGTTTTCTGTTCCATAGTGATTTTCACAAAATACTTGTTTTTGCCACAACAATTGCCAAAATTCTAGTTTAGTAAATGTATGATGTCATTGAAAACAATTGTTGCACAATCATATGCTGAAACTATGAAACATCTCAAGCTAGTAGTCCATGTTATGTCTGACATAAGTCAATTATCATACTGTTTCCTTTGAAATTTCAAAATATCGCACAAAACCCCTGTGAGTTCATTGCATCTTCATAGGTCACCTTAGTGCACAGTTTGAGAACAATATCCTGTGTCTCTTTCTCTGTTATCTGTTAGATGAGTGTTCCTCAGTTTGATTAATAAATTTGATGAACATCCAAATTGGTAATGGGTGGTAATAACTTCATATATGACCATTCCTAGGTAAAATTCTTATTTTAAAAGCAGCCTTACTCGTTCAAAGTAACAAATCATATATGTGTTCAAGCATTGTGCTTAGGTGGTAGAGGAGAAATTTTATATGTGGAGAGCACATTTCTGAATTCCTTCATTTACACTAAGTAGAAGGCTACTTCTACTACCCTTCAAAAATCCTAGTCCTATTAGGACTCCTATTAGCACTACAGAAAGTCTAATTTTCTCTAAGGATATTGTTGGTATAGGGCCAGACTGCTACATTTAAATCATGGCCCTATAAGTTACTAACTCTGTGACCTTGGAGATTACTTAGCTTTGTTGTACCTTACTCTTCCCATTATTAATATGGGGACAAAATAGCACTTATTTCAGGCATCCTCAAACTTCGGCCCCGGGCTACATGTGGGTGTTTTTGCCCGTTTTTTTTTTTTTTTTTTTTTTTTTTTACTTCAAAATAAGATACGTGCAGTGTGCATAGGAATTTGTTCATAGTTTTTTTTAAAACTATGGTCTGGCCCTCCAACGATCTGAGAGACAGTGAACTGGCCCCCTGTTTAAAAAGTTTGAGGACCCATGACTTATTTCATAATATAGATAACAAGATTAAATGAAGTAATCCATGCAGAGCATTTAGAACAGTGCTTGTTACAGGTTAAGTGAACAATAAGTGTTAACCATTATTATAGACAGAAAGAATAGGGATGAGTGGGTTTCCAAGAATAAAAGGTATATGAATGAGTGCATCTATGTTCTCTCTCTGTCACTCGTTTGTGCCCAGTGTGAGGGTTATAGGACAATGGGGAACCCATAGTCTTTACGTGTAATACAATGATCCCATCAAGTGGCTATGGATATGTAGGTCATCCTGACTTTTATGGCTATATATAATGACTACATTGTTAGCAATAACAATTCATTTTGATTTGAGACAGAACTACAAGACATGAATACCAGTGCTTGAATATAAACCATATTTTGTTTTGAATAAAAAATAGAAAGAGTTTATTAAGGGATGATCACACTGAATTGAGAATAAAGGTAGAGGAGAAGGTAAAAATTCCCACATTTTTAAATCTCTAAAAGGGTTTTGATTCGAATTGCTCTATCTTTAGATTCTTTTCGCAGTTTACAGTAAAAGTACAAATGCAAAGGAGGGGAAAATAAAAGAAACTTTGTAACTTTAAAGTCTTGAGTGATACGATATTTCTATATTATTATACCCAAGAGTATAGAGAGACATAAAATCTCCATCCGTTGATATTGGCTTATTCAAAATAGCACACCACTTCAGACCATTGGTAATCCCCAGCTTCTTGCATATGCCACTGTATTTTTCAAGAAAATGCTGATAATATGGCCTATCCAAATTCTTTCTCTTTAGGAATCTCTAGAGGAGGCTTTATAGCCCATCAAAAAAGAGGAAGACACCAAAAGGAGGAGTCCTAAGGGAAGAACTTAATAAAGATCTTTTGTAGCTCCCACTAAGCACATATTGAGTGTACTCCTTTTGCTGCCAATAGGGTCCATCTTATACAAGCTATATCTACAAGTTCGTAGATAAATGCACTAATACCCAAGAGACAAGATAATGATTGAACAAAAACAAAGTGGAGGAAAAAAATAAATTAAGAATCAGATGTGCAGGACAGAAGTGAAGAGTCAAGAAACACTGGGAAACCCAGGATAACATTGGTTAAATCTTCCTCAAAGGCAGTTTGGAAAGACATGGGGTATAAATAAGAAAATAACACCAATTAAGGATAGACACAAGAGGAGGCCAGTTTGTCAGCTGAGAGAGCTATAAACCTAATAGTAGCTATTTAAAGAGATATCTATGAGAGAGTAAAGGAAATTACTGTTCTGTTGTCAAGGGGCTGACTTGGGCATGACCTTGACTATCCAACCAAAATAATCATTTCTTAGGATCTAGAGACTGGGCATAACCATGGGCAGTTATAGTTACTGCCATAAAATTTCAGAGCTGGTAGAAAGCTTATAAATGCTTTAGTTCACTACCTAATTTTGCAGAAAAAAAAACAATGGATACTCAGAGGGAGGAATGGACTTCCCCAGGGTCACAGGGTGGTTCCACATCAGATTCAGTCTCTTTAACTTCTTCTCTTATGTTTTTTCATATAACAGAACCATTTTCAGAAGCAAGGAATCAAACGGAAAATATCAGTATATTCTAACTCCTTTTCTCTTTTCTATTCCTTTACTTAGCATGTCCCTGCTCTAGACTTGCAAACTTTAGGCAGAAATACAGAAAATTAAATGCCTTTCCACAAACTATACAGTTCCCATTAAATATTTCTAGACCTCAACTAGACTATCAAATGTCTACTTTTTCTTTAATAATTTGATATTACTGGAAAATATTTCAAGGACACTTCTAGGAAAAAAAATGTTTATCCTTAAAACATCCTAGTTTCAATAATCTCTATCAAGAAAAATAAGCATAAGGAAATGCCCCAACCTCCTCAAAGGCATGCCCTAGTACCAGTATTTGTTGCATCCCTTGGGGTTAAAGTATTGAAGGATGCTGCTAAAAAATAGGTTGTCTGAAAGAAAGAATGCACTAACTCAGAGTCAACCAGCAATATATTGGCACAAAAATGTGCATAGAAAATCTCTGAAGAAAAGAAGAATTTCAAGAGATGTCAATTTGGGCAAATGGGGGTCGGATAAGGGAGGAAATATACGAAAACAAAAATCCCAGGTGTGATTAAATTCTATGGGTGCATTCTGAAGTCAATTAGTACCTTACGATGGTAGGCACATGATGCACATGCAGAGGGTTTATAAATTTCCACCTTTGTTTCTGGGGAAAGAGAAGAGGGTTCCTCATTGTCTCTCAATCAGCTTAATTTTTTTTTTTTCTTTTTGAGACAGAGTTTCACTTTATTGCCCAGGCTAGAGTGAGTGCCGTGGCGTCAGCCTAGCTCACAGCAACCTCAAACTCCTGGGCTCAAGCAATCCTGCTGCCTCAGCCTCCCAAGTAGCTGGGACTACAGGCATGTGCCACCATGCCCGGCTAATTTTTTCTATATATATATTTTAGTTGGCCAATTAATTTCTTTCTATTTATAGTAGAGATGGGGTCTCGCTCTTGCTCAGGCTGGTCTCGAACTCCTGAGCTCAAACGATCCGCCCACCTCGGCCTCCCAGAGAGCTAGGATTACAGGCTTGAGCCACCGCGCCGGGCCTCAATCAGCTTAATTTTAAGGCCATTGTATCTAGAGGTTGATTAATATATTGATAGCAGTTTTTTTTTTCTAAAATCATTTTCTTTCTTAAACAATGTTTGATATTTTGGAAAACAGCCTAATACTTCCAAGAAATATAAAAAGCACAAAGTTTGTATATTATAAACAGAGTGAACTGACAGCCATTCTTCCTTGAGTGTCCTGAACAACCTATTGACATAACATTATTTTTCTTGAAAGGAAGGTGAAAAGATACCATAATGGAAAGCATTTTGAATATATTAGCAGAAAATGCCAAGCTATCAACAAAGTGACACCTTCTACTGACCTACTTTTGTTCTGGATCATTAGATGCATCTACTGAGGAGGATCCCGACTAACTACAACAAAAGTGAGTGCTTTGAATTCTTTGTATGTGGTTTCACTAGCTCTATTAAAATAAAAGCAGTTTTATGGAAGATTCTTGACCTTCAAAATAAGGCCATAATTGAAAAATGGGCAGAGAGAAGACCAGAGAGGATCCCTGGAAAAACGAGATGAATAACTCAGACTTATTTATTTATTTATTTCAGAATATTACAGGGGTACACACATTTTGGTTACATTAATTACTTTTGTATAGTTTGAGTCAAAGTTATAAGTGTGTCCATTTCCCAGATAGTGTGCATTGTACCATTAGGTGTGAATTCACCCATACCTTCCTCCCCCTCCCACATGTTTGATTTCCATTGAATTTTACTACCATATATGCACATGAGTGTTGATCTATTAGTTCCAATTTAGTAGAGAGTACATTTCGTGTTTGTTTTTCCATTCTTGCAATACTTCACTCAGAAGGATGGTTTTCAGTTCCATCCAGGTTGTTACAAAAGGTATTAGTTCATAATTTTTTATGGTTGAGTAATACTCCATGGTATACATACACTACATTTTATTAATCCACTCATGTATTGATGGGCACTTGCGTTGTTTCCACATCTTTGCAATTGTAAATTGTGCTACTATAAACATTCGAGTGCAAGTGTCTTTTTTTTATTTTTATAAAATGTCTTTTCTTTCCTTTGGGTAAATCCCAAGTAGTGAGATTGCTGGATCAAATGGAACATCTACTTTTAGTTCTTTGAGGTATCTTCATGCTAGTTTCCATAGAGGTCGAATTAGTTTGTAGTCCCACTAACAGTGTATAAGTGTTCCTTTCTCTCTGCATCCACACCAGCATCTCTTGTTTGGGGACTTAAACATTTAAAGGAGATATAAGTTTGTTGATATTGTTCTATAGTAGTACCATGCTGATAGTGATTTTAGAGAGAGCCCTTGCATGGCTAGCCCTTCCTTGAGCATTTATAAAAATGTGTGACACCATAGTCACAAGGCCCACTATTTGA
Organism: Mirza zaza; assembly: GCA_008750895.1. NCBI lineage: Eukaryota > Metazoa > Chordata > Mammalia > Primates > Cheirogaleidae > Mirza > Mirza zaza. The sequence continues at coordinate 66,793 of VSMD01140677.1, forward strand.
CTCACTGCATAATACTGAGTTTGTTGAGGACTGTCAATTTGCTGAGAACTGGGCTAAGCATTCAATGTACATCATCTCAATTCATTAACCGTGTAGCTATGTGATATAGGTAACCTCTTAATGTTACCTGTATTACTGATGAAGAAACTAAGGTGAAGTTGATTCAAGGTCACATAACAAACCAATGGCAGAACAGGTATGCAAACCCAGAAAGTCTCACTTCAGAACCTATTCCCTTGACTTCTAACCTTACTATGCTAAATTTGGAAATGTAGAAACACAGAAGTGATTTGTTCTACCTCCACTTCCTACCATTTTACAAGAATGAAAACTGAGGCACAGAGAGAAAAAAAATGGCTTAATTTAGGCTATAAAATATTCAATGGTATAACCAGCATTAGAACATAGACTTATGACTCCTGAAGTTTTTTGTACTCTACCATGATTCTTTCCTTACTCCTTTATTTAATCCTCCCTCCTTTTCTCCTATCCTTTCTTCTTCTCTTTCTTCTATTCCTTCATAGAGTATATTAAAATGTCTTTTCTAAATAGTGTCAGTGCTTCAAATTTTCTTGTTCTAAGTAAAGGTAAGGGATCCAAAACACATGGTGGAGCAGAAATAGTGAAAACACACATGCAGTTTATATATGTGTGAAAACCGCTACAATCGAGATATAGAATATTTCCATAATCACAGAAGGTTTTCTTGTGTTCCTTCCCAGTTAATATCCTTCTGCAACTGCCAGTCCAGACAATCACTATTCTTCTTTCTGCAATATTTTTAGGAATTAAGTAAATGTGAATCAAAAGCACAGTGAGATACCACTTCACACCCACTAGGATGACCATAATTTTAAAAAATGGAAAATAACAAGTAGTGAAGATGTGGAGAAATCGGAACCTTCATACGTTGCCAATGGAAATGTAAAATGGTGTGTCCTCTTTAGAAAACAGTTTGGCAGTTCTTCAACAGGTTCAATATAGAATTACCTGACAATTTTACTCGTAGGTATGTGTCTTACACAGTTTTGTGTTGCTATTACAGAATATCTGAAACTGGGCAATTTGTAAACAAAAAAAAGTTTATTTAGCTCACAATTCTGCATGTTGGGAAGTTCAGGTTATGGCCCTAGCTTCTGGTGAGGGCTTTAATGCTGCATCGTAACGTGGCAGAGAAGGTCAAAGGGCAAGCGGTCATATGTCAAGACCAACTAAACATGAGGAGGAATCTCACTTTATAACAATCTGCTCTTATGGGGAATAATCCATTCTTGGAGAACTAATCTCTCTCCAGTCTTGCAAGAGAGAGAACTCACTTATGACAGTAAGGATGGTCCCAAACCATTCACAATTGATCCTCCCCCATGACTCACATACCTTTTATTCGGCCCCACCTCCCAACACTGCCACATTTGAGATCAAATTTCAACATGAGATTTGGTGAGTATAAACAAACCACATCCAAATCATAGCAGTATATAATCACAATAATTGAAAACAGGTATTCAAATAAAAGCTTATACATGAATGGTCATAGCAACATTATTTGCAATAGGCAAAAAGTGGAAACAAACCAAATGTCCACCAATGGGTGAATAAACAAAATGTGATATATTTGTACAATGGAATATTATTCAGCTATGAAAAGCAATAAGTACTGATACATGTTACAACATGAACAGACATTGAAAATATTATACTAAATTAAAAAAGCCAAACACAAAATGTCATATATTATTACATTCCATTTAGGAAATAGCTTGAATTAGAAAACCATTAGACACAGCAAGCAGAGTAGTAATTGTCAGGAGCTGGTAAAAAAGTGGGGGATTAGGAAGTGACTGCTTAATGGATATCAGGTTCTGTTTGGGGGTAATAAAATTTTTGATGCCAGACATAGCTGATATTTGTACAAAATTGCTAATGTACTAAATGCCACCGAATTTTACACTTTGGTTTTAAAAAACATGCCTTCTAATTCGAAAATATCACAATATGAAATGAACACCAAGATATATTTTCATCCATGGTATATAGTGTTGGAGAGATAATATAGTGTTGTGACGTCCTACCATCTTTAATTAACTAGTGAGTTATACCATGAATCAGCCTTCAAAATCTTTAGGATCCAATGAGTGAGAAAAACACCAAACACTCAGAAAACCATTAAGAAACAGTAATGTTGAGCACAACCTAGTAAATTTCAGATCATGGGGATCAATTATTAGTCTTCTTAAGCTATAGAAGTGATAAATATATGTTGTAATTATCAGGAAAGTTTTCATGCAACATAGGGTATTAAGGCTGGGTCTCAGTAGATACATAGATAGACAGGAAAAGGAATGATATTCTGGAAATATCCAGAATATCACCTGGAAAATGGAGGCAGAGTGTCTCCTACTTTTGAAAATTCTGAAGCTTATACAATTATAGCTCCCTCTTTAAGAAAAAAATAAAATTATGAATACAAAATTAGGTTGAGAGCCTTCCAAAAGGCAAGTAAGGAGTTCTGGCTCTTAAGCTTTATTAACTTTATTAACTATAGTAAATTCACTGTGGTGATGGTGAGGGTTAAATGTGTTAGTGATGAATAAGGAGTACTTCAGCTCTGGGCAAAATACTAACCATGAGATTATGTTTGATGAAAGCCTAACCCACATATTCCTTTCATTAGATGGATGAGGAGATTCTGGGACCTGGATGGTTAGGGTGTAAATAATATATTTGTATGTGATCTATGAGAGTGAGGCCAAAAGATGTCTCAGGACTCCTTGAAACAGAATTAAACATTTATTAAACTCTTAAAATATGTCATACATCATACTAAGTTTTATATGTATACACACACGTGCTTTAGAAGTTTAATAAATGTTTGTTTATTAGTTCTGTTCCAGTGAGGTTTAAGATATCTCCTGGTGTCTATGCATACACATACATATGCATGCACACACATACACACAATCTGATTTAACATGCACATTTACTGTGATTAAGGAACATTATTCTCCTTCTATACATGAGAAAATGACAGTAACTACACGCACACCTTCTACTGCATTTAATTGATCCTACCTTTGTACCCTTGGTAATTCAGCAAAGCTTCTCCCTTAAGCATTTGGAAAGTTAATACTGCTTATCTATGAGTCTTAACATTGCCTAGATAATAGAAGTAAAGTGATATTAAAGTAGCTAAATATCTTATCAGACAGGGTGCTAAAAATGTTCCAATGCCTCCAAAATTGGTATAGAAAATAAAACAGTAAGCATAAATATTACTAAACACCTGGAAAATGTACTGTGGAAATAAACTTATTTTGTCTGTGTCTACCAGATACATTGCTTCATAATCAATAATACCTACAAATATATATAACCCCCTTCCCCCCACTCCCTATACCCAGGAAAATAATTAAACACAATCACTATAAGAAGAGAAAAATACGCTGCTTAAAGTCATCAGATATGATTGAGACAAAATGTGTGTAAACTACTTTGAAAATTTATACTGTAACAAGAATTTTTGCTAAACTCTAACAGGATATCATAATGAAAGAAGCTTATGAGAAAATTAAGCTTCATTGCTGCCTCTAGATTTGTGCGACCTGTGCCAAATCACTTGAACTCCTTGTGCCTTCATTAGAATCAAATAATATAATAAAAGAACCTACGTTGAAGGTTTTGAAATTGGTTTATTAGTAAATTATTGCTATCCATATTTTATGACTAAGTCTATGTTTATCCTTTAAAATATAGAAGGCTTTATAACCCATTCCATTTTAATCAATGCAGAAAAAAATTTGACATTGTTTATTTAGAGTCCTCATATAATAAAGTCCATAGTAACCATTATTTCAAAGAATTTTTATTGAGAACATCAGATAATTTCCATAATCCCTGAATTCACTTTGCTTCAGTAATTGGTGAGATAAGACTTATTCACAAAATCCACTGACAAGAAATTAAGACAACACCAGCCATGAAAGATGTAGTTTGTCAAACATAATACAAGGAAAAACAAGTGACACAAATTGGCAGTTTCTTAACCAAGATGCACATCTGAATAACCTTGGAAATATTTTGTAAAAAAGAAAACTTAGAATCCAGAGCTCCACTCAAATACAAATGAATAAGAATCTTTTTTAAAATTAATTTTATTTTATTTTATCATATTATGGGGGTACAAATATTGTTAGGGTTACATATATTTCCCCTGTCATTCCTCCCCCGACTCCCTACCTTACCAAAATATCAAGCGTGTCCTACCCCCAGGTGGTGCGCATCGCACCTATTTTGTAAGTATAAATTCTTCCCCTCCTCCCCCCTCCCATCTGCCCACCACCCGATAAAAGTTTGTTTTTTTTTTTTTCTTTTTTTGACCTTTGTGTTACACTGTATATCTTTGCCTTTCCCTATGAAGGGTTAGAGGTATTCCCTCCCTGCCACCCTCCCACAATGCTCACCACAACCCTAAGATGTGTATTTCTCCCTTCCCCAAACCCTGGTGGGCACTATCACCATTTGAGCACCATAGTTTTAATCAGTCAGTGCCAATTTGATGGCGAGTAGATGTGGAGCCCGTTTTCTTGATCTTGTGTCACCTCACTTTGGATAACGGGCTTAAGCTTAATCCAGGATAGCGTAAAATGTGCTAGCTCACTGTCATTTCTTAGAATTGAGTAGTATTCCATTGTGAGCATATACCAAATTTTAATTATCCACTCATGAATTGACGGACACTTGGGTTGTCTCCATGATCTTGCAATAGTGAATTGTGCTGCCATAAATATTCGGGTGCAGATATCATTATAGTAGAATGTCTTGACTTGGAATAAGAATCTTAATAAGTTCTAGGCTGGGTGGGGTGCTCATGCCTGTAATCCTAGCACACTGGGAGGCTGAGATGGGTGATCGTTTGAGCTCAGGAGTTCAAGACCAGCCTGAGCAAGAGCGACACACCGTCTCTACTAAAAAAATAGAAAGAAATTAGCTGGACAACTAAAAAATATATATATAGAAAAAAAAAATAGCCGGGCATGGTGACACACACCTATAGTTCCAGCTACTTGGGAGGCTGAGGCAGGAGGATTGCTTAAGCCCAGGAGTTTGAGGTTGCTGTGAGCTGGGCTGATGCCATGGCACTGTAGCTTGGGCAACAGAGTGAGATTCTGTCTCAAAATAATAAATAAAAAGTTCTAACCTTCCAAAATTTTACTCTGGTGGGGAAAACAGGTATGAAAGTAGATATTACTAAAGAGTATTTTAATCAGTGATTCTCAAACTTTTTATAGTCACAGATAGAAACAGAGATATAAAATACTACCAGGTATATGGTATGTTGGGATAAATAAGCACATTTGTAATGGCCTATATAGGATTTGGTAAAAAAAAAAATCATTTTATTTATATGAGAAAATATAATACAAACAATAAGTTACAATTGCTCCATATCCTCTGCAACATTCAATATTGTCATAAGTATTAACTTAGGTATTCTGGTTAGTTACAATGATATCTCATTATAGATTTAATTTGCATTTTTTGATGACTGATAATATTAAAAACCTTATCATTTATTAACAATTTTGATATTTTTTCATGTAAATTGTCTGTTAGAGCAGATAACATAATAATTTTTATTATTGACCTTTTTTATTATTTTTATTATATTATTTATTCTTTTGAATTATTGAAGTCATTTTTAATGATATATTTTTATATTCAATATATGAGTCCTTTTTTGACTATATCCATTTTGGAACATTTCAAATATTTTCTCCCATTTCTTGCCCTTTCCCTTTCTTACTGGTGTCTTTGAAAAGCAGAAAATCTTAATATTTAAAAAATTTGTTTACTATATAATTCACCAATTGAAAGCCTACAGTTCAGTGGTTTTTAGTAAATTTATATGGTGGTGCAATCAGCATTACTGTCAAGTTGTAGAACATTTGTATTATTTTACAATGCTTTTATATCCCATTACCCAAGGTAAATACTGTGTTCATTTTCTGAGGATATGAATTTTCTAGAAATTTCAAATAAATGGAACCATACAATATGTAGTCTTTTTCTGTCTCACTATCTCACTTAGCATAATGTTTTTAAGGCTCATTCATATTGTAGTATTTATCAGTGTCTGGAGTCATTACATTGCCAAATGATATTCCATACTATAGATATACTGCAATTTATTTATCCATTTACAAGTTGATAAACATTTGGTTTGTTTCCACTTTTTTGGCTATTGTGAATAATGCTAGGAATGCTTGTTAAAAGTGTTTGCATGGTAATAAGTATTCTTTTGTATTGGGCAGATATCTAGGAGTAAAATCTCTGGGTCTTATTAGCAAATTAATATTTAACTTTTTAAGATATTGCTGAACTGTTTTCCAAAGAGGATGCTCCATTACCTTCCCACCAGCAATGTATGAATGTCCCCTTTTCACTACTTCCTCACCAACATTTGGTGTTTTTTTACAACCATTTTATTGAATGTGTATTTTATAAGCTTGTATCTACATTTCTCTAATGTGTAATGATGGTGACCATTTGTACTAATTGGACATTCATATATCTTCTTTAGTTGAAATGTCTATTCTAATTATTTTTCCACTTTTAAAATTGTGTTAGTTTTCTTATTTTTGAGTCATAATAATTCTTTATGTATTCTGAATAAAAGATCTATATAAAACATATGATTTGAAATGTTTTCTCTCAGTCTATGGTTTATTTTTTAAGTTTCTTAATATTATCTAAGGGCAAAAGTTTTTAACTTTCATGATGTCCAATTTATCATTTTTCTCTTCCATGGGTTGTGTTTTTGCTGTTTTGTCTAAAAAGTCTTTGCTTGCTGAGGTAACTCACAAAATGAAAATGACTTCAGATCTTCCAGCACTACAGAAATAGAAGTTTTAGGCTGCTCTGGGGCCCTCAATTAGTAACCACAACTGGAGAGCTTTCTCTCTAGAGTCATTCCAGAAGATGGCTCCAATTCCACTATTCACGTCTTTGTGTTTCTGCTCAAGTTTCAAATATCAGGGAGAAAATATTGCACTGAATCTGTGTATACCATATACTTAATGGTTACATTAATCATTGTAGGTGGACACAGGGAGTGGGGAGCTCCTTGATGTGACACTATGAAGGACTGAGGTCTGTGGGGGATGGATGTGGGCAGGAAATGATAAGAAAGAGGAAATCATCCAGAATAAAAAGAACTCTTTGTTTGATCCAAGGTCATGAAGACTTTCTGTTTTCTTCCAGAACTTTTATAAATTTACCTCTTACATTTTATGTCCATGCTTCATCTTGAGATAATTTTTGTATATGTTGTAATGTAAGGGTCTCCATTATTTGCTTGTTGCATATGGATAATTTATTGTCTTAGAAACATTTACTCAAATGTCTATCATTTTCCTATTGAAATTTCAAAAAGACTTTTTGGAAAATTAACTTTCTCTGATATCATAATAGGCATGCCTGCTCTTCTATGATTACTGCCTACATGGTGTATTTTCCATCATTTTAGCTTCAATTATTTACTTTCAATAATTATATATTTGAATCTAAATCATGTCTCTTACAGACAGCATAGAGTTGTATCTCATGTTTTTATCCAGTATGACAGGCTCTGTCTCTTGGCTAAAGTGTTTAGTTCATTTATATTTGATATAATTATTGATCTAGGAGTTCCATGTCTGGCCATATAATCAAAAGCATGAAAATCATCTTAAAGAGATGATCTTAAAGAGATATCTTTATGATCTTAAAGAGATATCTGCACTCCTATGTCCATTGCATCATTATTCACAATAGCCAAGATTGAAAATAACCCAAATATTCATAGACAGATTAATGGATAAATAAAATATGATATATGCATGCAATAGAATATTACTCAACCTTAGAAATTAGGGAAATCCTACCATTTTTGACAAACTTGGTGAACCTAGAGAACATTATGCTAAGTTAAATAAATTGGTCATAGAAGGACAAATACTGCATAATTCCACTTATATGAGATATTTAAAATAATCATCTCATGAAAGCAGAGAATACATTGGTAGTTGTCAGGGATAGGGGGAAAGGGGAGGTGGAGATTTGTTGGCCAATGGATATAAAGTTGCAATTATACAAGATGAATAAATTTTATACATCTGCAATGCAGCATAGTGCCTATAAAGTATTGTGCAATTAAAAATTTGTTACAAGGATAGATCTCATGTTAATTGCTCTTACCACCAAATAATAATCCACAAAGGAACATATGAACAATTTTGGAGGTGATAGATATGTTTACTACCTTGATTGTGGTGACAATGTCATGGTGTGTGCATATGTCCAAACTCATCAAACTGTATTCATTAAGAAAAAGAAAATGCTAAACAGTTTTTCAATGTAGTAGTACCAATTTATACTCCCATCAATAGTATATAAAAGTTCCAAATTACTATGCATTCTTCCCAATATTTGGCAATATCAGTCCTTTTATATTTGATCCTTTCTGTAGAGTATACAAAGTTATCTTTTTCCAGTTTTATTTTGCATTTCCCTGATGACTAATGCTAATGAACAAGTTTTCACATGCTATTGGCCATTTATATATATCTTCATTTTTTAAGTGTTTAATCAAGTGGTGTGCCCATTCTAATTAGAATATTTTTCTTTTATATTCTATTACAGGTATAAAGTTGTTTATAAATTATTTATTTGCATATTCTGAAGAGAAATTCTTTGAAGATTTAGGTTTGCCAATATTTCCCCCTAGACCATGACTTGCCTCTTCAATTTCTTAAAGGTGTCTTTCATAAAGCAATCTGCTTTATATTTGGTGAAGTCTATTTCTTTTCTTTTCTTTTATGGTTTGTGTCATTTATTTGTCCTATGAAACCTTTGACTATTTTTAGTGTAATTGAGATATTCTCCTACATATTCTTCTAGAAGCTTCATAATTAGTTTTAACATTTTATAGTATTATCATTTAATTTTTTTATTTTTAATGATTACGAGTACTTAACAATTGTATGTATTTATAGGGTACAAGTGATTTGTTTTGTTTTGTTTTTGCTTTTAGTGTAAGAAAGGACTTTTTTTTTACATGTGATGTTTTGGTACAGGTATACAATGTAAATTAATTAAATTAGGGTAACTGAGGTATCCATCATCCCAGGCATTTACAATTTCTTCATTTTAGAAACATTCCAATTCCACTCTTTTGTTTATTTAAAAGTATATCCTGATTATTCATTATAGTTACTTTGTTGTGCTATCAAATAATGTTAATTCAATTTGACTATATTTTTGAAACCATTAACCATACACACTTCATCCCCACCCCCTACTATGTTTCCCGGATTCTGGTAATCATCATTCTACTCTCTGTGTCCATGAGATCATTTGTTTCAATATTTATCTCCAACATATGAGTGAGAATATGTGAGATTTGTCTTTCTATGATTGGCTTATTTCGTTTAACATAATGTTTTCTAGTCCCATATATGTTGTTGCAAATGGCAGAATTTCATTTTTATGGCTATATAATATTGAATAGTGCTGCAATAAGCATTGGAGTGCAGGTATCTTTTTGATATACTAAATTCTCTTCTTTTGGATATATATCTAGAAATGGGATTACTGGGTCATACGGTAGTTCCATTTTCAGGTTTTTGAGGAACCCTCATACTGTTCTCCACAGTGGTTGCACTAATTTACATTTCCTCCAACAGTATATGTGCATTTCCTTTCTCTGCACCTTCACCAGCATTTGATATTGTCTGACTTTTTGATAAAAAACATTTTAACTGGGGTGAGATGATATTGTAGTTTTTATTTTTATTTTTATTATGACTAATGATGTTGAGTATTTTTTATAAATCTATTGTCCATTTGTTTGTCTTCTTTTGAGATATGTCTAATCAAATACCTTGCCCATTTATAATTGGATTATTTGATTTGTTCCTATCAAATAGTTAGAGCTCCTTATATAGTCTAGTCATTAATCCTTTGTCAGATGGGTAGTTTGCAAATATTTTCTCCCATTTAATGGGTTGTCTCTTCACTTTGGTTGTTTCCTTTGATGTGCAGAAGTTTTTGTGTGTTTTTTTTTTAACTTGACAGTCCCATTCATCCAATTTTGCTTTGATTGCCTGAGCTTTGGGGGTTTCACTCAAGAAGTCATTGCCCAGACCAATGTACTGAAGCATTTCCCTAATGTTTCCTTTAAGTAGTTTCATAAGTTCAGGTCTTATATTTAAGTCTTTAATACATTTTGATTTGGTTTTTGCATATGGTAAGAGATACAGGTCTAGTTTCATTCTTCTGCATATGGATATCCAGTTTTCCCAACACTTTTTATTGAAGAGACTGTGCTTTCACTACTACTGTATGATCTTGGCAACTTTGTTGAAGATAAGTTCACTGTAGATATGTGGATTCATTTCTGGGTTCTCTATTCTGTTCCACTGGTCTAAGTGTCTCTTTTTATCCAGTACCATACTGTTTTGTTTGCTATAGCTCTGTAGTATAATTTGAAGACTTGCAATGTGATTCCTTCAATTTTGTACTTTTTGCTCAGGATGGCTTTAGCTATTCTAGGTCTTTTGTGGTTTCATATAAATTTTACGATTAATTTTTCTATTTCCATGAAGAATGTCATTGGTATTTTGATAGGGACTGCATTGATTCTGTGGAATTCTTTTGAATAGTTGAAAATTTTAACTGTATTGATTCTTCTAATCCATAGGCATGGAATATATTTCCATTTTTTGTGTGTCCTCTTCAATTTCTTTCTTTGATGTTTTATAGTTTTCATTGCAGAGATATTTCACTTCATTAGGAAAGATTGCTCCTAGATATATTATATTATTAGTAGATTTTGTAAATGGGATTACTTTCTTGGTTTGCTTTCAGATTGCTTATTGTTGAAATATAGAAATGCTACTGATTTTTGTATATTTATTTGTAACTTACAACTTTATTGAATTTATTTATTGGTTCTAATAATTCTTTGTGGAGTCTTAAGGTTTCTCTAGATATTAGATCATATAATCTGCAAGCAAGGATAATTTTTCTTCCTTTCCAATTTCGATTTCCTTTCTTCCCCTTGTCTGATAGCACTAGATAGAACTTCCAGTACTATGTTGAATAACAGAACAGTGGAGAAAGTGGGTATCCTTGTCTTATTCCAAATCTTAGAGGAAAGGCTCTCAGTCTTTTCCCATTCTGAATCATGCTGTAATAGCTCTGGGTCTGCATATATGGCTTTTAATTGTGTTGACGTAAGTTCCTTGTATATACAAGTTTTTGAGAGTTTTTATATGAAGGTTTTCTGAATTTTTTCAAATGCTTTTCTAACATCAATTCAAATGGTCATATGGTTTTTGTCCTTCATTCTTTTGATATGATGTACCACATTGATTGATTTGCATATGTTGAACCACCTTTGCATGCCTAAGATGAATAACATTTGATCATGATGAATAATCTTTGAATGAGTTGTTGAATTTGGTTGCTAATAATTTGTAGAGGATTTTTTCATCTATATTCATCAGACATATTGGCCTGCAGTTTCCTTTATTGTTGCATCTTTGCCTGGTTTTCATATCAGGATGATTCAGTCCTTGTACAATGAGTTTGAAAGCACCCACTCCTCAATATTTTAGAATAGTTTAAGGTATTGGTATTAGCTCTTCTTTGAATTCTTGGTAGAATTCAGCAGTGAAGCCACTGGTTCCGGGGTTTTTCTTTGATGAGAAACTTCTTATTACTGCTTCTATCTCGTTTCTTGTTATTAGTTTATTTAGGTTTTGAATTTCTTCATGCCTCAATCTTGGTAGGTTATGTGTTTCTAGGAATTTGCCAATTTCTCTAGGTTTTGTAAATTATTGTCATATAGTTACTCATTGTCTCTAATGATCCTTTTGATTTCTGCAGTATCAGTTGTAATGTCTCCTTATTCATCTCTGACTTTATTTATTTCAGTATTCTCTGTATTTTTTTTTTTCTTACTTACTCTGGCTAAAAGTTAGTCAATTTTGTTTATCTGTTCAAGAAAAACAACCTTTCCTTTTATTAAGTTTTTTTATTTCAATTTCATTTATTTCTTCTCTGATCTTTATTATTTCTTTTATTCTACTAATTTTGGGTTTGGTTTGCTCTTGTCTTTCTAACTCTTTGGCGAATGGTCCATGAGAAGAGGAGAATGACATGTATTATGTAAACTGTTGGATGAAATGTTTTGTAAATGTCTATTAGGTCCACTTAATCCATACTGCCGATTAAGTCCAATGTTTCTTTATTGATTTTTTTTGACTAGATGATCTGTCCATTGATGACATAGGAGTCTGATGTCTCCAGTTATTATTGTATTTGGGTCTATCTGTCTCTTTATCTCTGATAACATTTGCTTTATATGTTTGAATGCTCCAGTGTTGGGTGCATATGGGTGCATATATATTTAGAATTGTTATATCCTCTTGTTGAATCGACTCTTTATCATTATATAATGACCTTCTTTTTCACTTTGTACTGTTTTTGTCTTGAAATCCATTTAATCTAATAGAAGTATAGCTGTTTCTGCTCTTTTTTGGTTTCCATTGCATGAAATATCATTTTCCATCTCTTTATTTTCAGTCTATGTGTGTCTTTATAGATAAAGTGGGTTTCATGTAGACCAGTGGTCCCCAACCTTTTTGGCTGAAACCAGTCCCTGAAACCAGGGACTGGTTTCATGGAAGACAATTTTTCCATGGATCGGGCTGGGGCATGGAGCTCAGGTGGTGGTGCCAGTGATGCAGAACGACAGTAAATATAGATGAAGCTTCCCTTGCTTTCCTGCTGCTCACATCCTGCAGTGTAGCTCAGTTCCTAAGTTTCATGGAAGACAATTTTTCCATGGATAGGTGGGCGGGGGTGTGTGTGTGGTAGAACTCAGGTGGTGATGTGTGGCCTGGTGCCTAATAGGCTGCAGCCTGGTACAGGGGGTTGGGGACCACAGGTATAGACAACATATTTGGATCTTGTTTTCTCTTATCCATTCAGCCACTCTGTGTCTTTCAATTGGAGAATTTAATCTATTCACATTCTATGTTATTTTTGATAGGTAAGGACTTACTACTGTCATGTTGTTATTTGATTTCTGGTTGTTCGGTGATCCTTTTATTCTTCCATCCTGTCTTCCTTTACATAAAATTTATGTTCTCTAGCAGAGTGCTTTAGTTTCTTGCCATTTCTTTTTGTGTATTTCCTGTAGGTTTTTTGATTTGAGGTGGCCATGGGGCTTGCAAAAACATTTTATAACCAATTATTTTAAACATATCACAACTCTGCTTACAAAAAAATAAACAAGCAAAGAAAAATCTAACAAATTCTATACCTTACCTCCATCTCCTTCCTCCCACTTTTTAACTTTTTTTCCATCTATATTTTTTATACTGTCTGGCAAAAAAGTTGTTATTTTTGGTAGCTCTGTCTTTCAGTTTCCCTATTCAAGATATAAGTGGTTTATACACTATAATTACAGCAATAGAGTATTCTGTATGTATGTACTTACTGTTAAGAGTGAATTGTATACACTGAAATGAATTCTTATTGTTCATTAATTTCTTTTTGCCTGTTATTGAAGAACTATGTTGAGCATTTCTTTTAGGACAGGTCTGGTGTTGAGGAAATCCCTCAGCTTTGGTTTGTCTAAGAAAGTGTTTATTTCTCTTTCTTATTTCAAGGATATTTTTGTAGGTTATGATATTCTAGGGTTGGAGTTTTTTCCTTATGAACTCTGAATCTGTCATGCTACTCTCTTCTGGCTTGTAAGGCTTTCACTGAGAAGTCTTCTGCCAGATATATTGGAGCTCCTTTTCATTTTTTTTTCTTTTTTCATGCTTTCCTTAGGATCTTTTCTTTATCTGTGACCTTTGGGAACTTGTTTATTAAATGTCTTAATATACTCTTATTTAGGTTAACTCTGCATGGTGCTGTATGACCTTCTTCTACATGAACATTGATATTGTTCTCTAGGTTTGGAAAATTATCTGTTATTATTTCTTTGAAGGAACTTTCTACCCTGATTTCTTTCTCTACTTCCTCTTTAAGGCCAATTATATTTTATATATATAACTACATTTTTAAGTTACTATTTGGTGGCATTAATTACATTCACTATGTTGTGCAGCAATCACCACTATTTCCAAAATATTTTTATTACCTTAGTCAGAAGCAGTATAACCATTAATCAGTAACTCCTCAGTCTCCCTTTACCCCAGCCACTGGTAGCCTTTAATCTACATACTGTCTCTTCATTAATTTGCATATTCTAGATATTTTGTTTTAAAGGACTCATACTGTATTTATCATTTTGTCTTATTTATTTAACTTAGCATAGCATATTCAAGGGTCATCCATGCTGTAGTACATATCAGAACATTTTTCCTTTTTATAGCTGAAGAATAGTCCATTAAATGTACATATATATCATATTTTGATTATTCATCCATTCATCTACTGATGGACATTTGGATTATCTCCAGATTTTAGCCATTGTGAATAAAGCTGTATGGAAGACTGATGCACAACTATATCTTTGAATTCCTGTTTTCAATTCTTTGGAGTGTTTTTGAGTTCAATTCAATTTCAATCTTCAATATCAATTTTTCAATTCCTAGAAAAATGCATTGATGAGTCATATGATAATTCTATGTATAGCTTTTTGAAGAACCAAACTGTTTTCCCAAGTAGCTTCATCATTTTACATTCCCAGCAGCAATATATGAGGGTTCCAATTTCTTCATATCATCTCCACCACTGTTATTTTCCTTTTTAAAATTTTATCCATCCTACCAGATGTGATATGGTGTATCATTATGGTTTTGATATGCATTTTCCTAATGACTAAGGATGTTGAGCATCTTTTCATATGCATATTGGTCATTTGTATACCTTTTTTTATAGAAATGACTATTCAAGTATTTTTCCAATTTTTTTTACTTGGAACGTTTATCTTTTTGTTACTGAGTTTAACAGTTCTGGATATTGGGCATTTATTAGATATGTGATATGCAAATATTTTTACCCTCTTGTTGATTGTCTTTTTACTTCCCGGATAGTGTCTTTTGATCCACAAACATTTTAAATTTTGGTGAAATCCAATTTACTTATTTTTTCTTTTGATGTTCATGCTTTTAATATCATATTTATGAATTTATTGCCAATTCAAAGTCATGAATATTTAATTTTCTGTTTTCTTCTAAGATTCTATGGTTTTAGTTCTTTCTTCAGGTTGTTGATTGATTTTAAGTTAACTTTGTATGTAGTGGGAGTACGCCCTTTTCCATGTGGAAATCCAGTTTTCCCAGAACCTGTTGATGAAGAGACACTCCTTTCCCTATTTGAGTCGTATTGGCATTGTTTTAGCAAATCAATTGGACACAGATGTATGGCTTTATTTCTGGAGTCTCAATTCTATTTCATTGTTCTATGTTGCTGAACTCACTGTTTTAAATATGTATATTTTTAGTAAGTCTAAAATCAGAAAGTATGAATTCTCTGGATTTGTACTTATTTTTCAAGATTGGTTGATATCCTAGGCCCCTTGTGATTCCATTGAATTTGAGGACTGCCTTTTCTATTTTGGAAAAAAAAAAAGCTATTGAGATTTTGGCTAGGATTGTATTGAATCTATAGAGCACTTTGAGTAATATTGACATCCTAACAACCTGAAGTCCCCTGCTAATGGCTGATATGTTGTAATGGGTGTATTCTCAACCAGATAAGTAGTAATACTGTATTAAGTGGGAAAAATAAATAAAATCCTTAGAGTTTAAATTGAAGAATATGCTGAAGGAAAAGCTCGACTTATCTATTTAATTTATATATACAGCAAGAAATGGTGGAAGGTTTTGAGAATTCTGAATGTCACCACATTGTATGTTAATGATCTTTGTGACAGGTGGCATATATCTAAAACCATGTGTTTTTTTTTTTCTTTTTTTGCTACAATAACAATTTATAGAAAGAAATATATAACCCCTTTCCTATGAAATGGACAGAACTGTCCACAAAGATTGAATTTTTCTGGTTTTCCCTAACATGCAGGAATAAAATTGCCATTTAGGTTGATCCATATATTGGGTATTCGTCTAAAACAGTTTTTCCTTTCCAAGATTGTGTATAGGTATATAATAGGAGACAGAATTAGACAAATTTGGCCCAAATTCTTCTGATATTACTGGGGGACGACTGGTTCTTGTTTCTTGTTTAGGTGGATGCATTCAACTTTTAATAAAAATGATTGAATTTAGCACTCTATGAATCCACATTACTTTTTTTTTTAATTTTTATTTTTTTTTAATTTCAGCATATTATGAGGGTACAGATTTTAAGGTTTCAATAAATGCCCTTCCCCCCCTCCCCCCACAAGTCTGAGTTTCCAGCATGACCATCCCCCAGATAGTGCACATCTCATTCATTATGTATGTATATACCCGCCCCCCTCCCCCCACATTACTTTTTTATTTCAGAATATTATGGAGGTACAAACACTTTGGTTACATATATTGCCTTTGCACCACCCAATTTAAGAGCTATAAGTGTTCCCATCCCCCAGAAAGTGTGCAAGACACCCATATATGTGTGAATTTACCCATCCCTTTCCCCCAACCTGCCTGACTCCTGATGAATGTTACTTTCACATGTGCACATAAGTGTTGATCAATTAGTGCCAATTTAATAGTGAGTAGATGTAGTGCTTGTTTTTCCATTCCTGTAATACTTCACTTAGAAGAATGGGCTCCAGCTCCATCCAGGATAATACAGGAGGTATTAGTTCATCTTTTTTATGGCTGAATAGTACTCCATGTTATACATATGCCACATTTTATTCATCCACTTATGTATTTATGGGCACTTGGGTTGTTTCCAAATCGTTGCAATTGTAAATTGTGGTGCTATAAACATTCCAGTGCAGATGTCTTTATTGTAGAATGTCTTTTTTCCCTATGGGTGAATACCCACTAGTGGGATTACTGGATCAAATGGTAGTTCTACTATTAGTTCTTTGAGGTATCTCCATAATGTTTTCCCTAGCAGTTATACTAATTTGCAGTCCCACCAGCAGTGTTTGAGTGTTCCTACCTCTCCACATCCATGCCAATATTTGTTGCTTTGGGACATATTGGTCATTCTCATTGGAGTTAAGTGATATCTCATTTGGGCCATTCTTATCGGAGTTAAGTGATATCTAATCGTAGCTTTGATTTGCATTTTTCTGATGATTAAAGATGCTGAATCATTTTTCATATGTTTGTTTAGCCATAAGTCTGTCTTCTTTTGAAAAGTTTCTGTTCATGTCCTTTCTCCAATTTTTAATAGTTTTGTGTGATTATTCCTTATTGATTTTCCTGAGTTCCATACAAATTCTAGACATCAGCCCTTTATTGGATGTGTAGCATGCAAGTAATTTCTCCCATTCTGTAAGTTGTTTGTTCACTCTAGTAATAGTTTCCTGGGTTGTGCAGAAGCTTTTTAATTTAATCAGGTCCCATTTATTTATTTTTTCTTGTGGGTGTGATTTATTTTGGGTTCTTCTTCATAACTTATCAGTTCATAGTACATTCTCTAAGACCGACAACATCATAGGTACCGGAACATGTCTCAAAAAGTTTTTTAAAAACCAGAAATTATTCCATGAATCTTCTTAGACCACAATGGATTAAAATTAGAAATCAACTCCAACAGACATACTCATCTATACCTAAAGTCATGGAAACTAAACAACTTACTGCTGAGTGATACTCAGGACAAAGAGGAAATTAATATGGAAATTAAAAAATTCTTTGAACTTAAAGATAAAGGGGGCACAAGTTATCAAAATCTGTGGGACACAGCTAAAGCAATACTGAGAGAAATATTCATAGCCATAAATGCCAACATCCAAAAGACAGAAACAAATTAACAATCTAATAAATCAACTTAAAGACCTGGAAACTGGAAACGGAATAACAAACTCATTTCAAACCCAGCAGAAAAAAAAGAAATAACCAAGATCAGAGCAGAACTGAATGATATCGATAACTAAAGAACATATGAAGATTAATGAAAGACAAATTTGGGTCATTGAAAAGATAAACAAATTTAACATGCCTCTTACTAGAGTAACCAGAAGCAGAAAAGAAAGGACTCTAATAAACTCAATCATGAATGAAAAAAGAGAAATTACAACTGATATCTCTGAAATACAATATATCATCTCTGAATACTATAAAATATTTATGTACATAAGCTTGAAAATGCGGAGAAAATAGACAAATTCTTTGAGACACAGCCTCCATAGGCTCAATCTGGAAGAAATAGAATTCCTGAACAGATCAATATATAGCAACTAAATTGAAGCAGTAATAAAAAGTCTTCCTAAAAAACAGTCCCAGACAAGATGGTTTTATACCTGAATTCTACCAGACTTACATGGAAAAACTGGTGGCTATCCCACAGAAATTATTCCACAACATTGAGAAAGAAGAAATCCTCTCCAACATGTTTTATATGAAGCCAACATCACCTTGATAGCAAATCCAGGAAACGACGCAACAAAAAAGAAAACTACAGACCAATATCCTTTATGAATATAGATGCAAAAATTCTCAAAAATGTCCTAGCAAATCAAATTCAGCTGCTCATCCAAAAAATAATCCATCACAATGAAATGTGCTTCATCCCAGAGATGCAGGGATGGTTCAACATATGCAAATCTATAAATGTAATTCACCACATAAATAGAAGTAAAACAAAGACCATATAATCCTCTCAATAGATGCAGATAAAGCATTTGACAATATTCAATAGCCTTTTATAATAAAAACACTTAACAAAATAGGCATTGAGGGGTCTTAGTTCAAAAAGATAAAAGTCATCTATTTCACATCCACAGCCAACATCATACTGAATGGGGAAAAATTTAAAACATTCACGCTTAGAACTGGAACCAGACAAGGCAGCCCTCTATCACTACTTCTATTCACCATAGTGCTGGAAGTCCTAGCCAGAGCAATGAGACAAGAGAAGGATATTAAAGGCATCCAAATGGGCTGCAAAAGAGGCCAAACTATCACTCTTTGCTGCCAATATGATCTTACATCTAGAAGACCCCAAAGATTCTGCCAAGAGACTAATGGAATTGATAAATAAGTTCAGTAAAGTCTTAGATTACAAAATAAATGTATACAAATTGCTAGCATTCACATATGCCAACAACAGTCAAACTGAGAATGAAATCAAAGACGCAATACCTTTCACAGAAGTGACAAAGAAAATAAAATACCTAGGAATATATTGAACTAAGGAGATGAAACACCTCTACAGGAGAACTATCAAGCACTGAGTAAGGAAATAATAGAGGACATAAACAAATGGAAAACCGTACCATGCTCATAGATTGGCAGAATCAACATTGTTAAAATGTCTACACTACCCAAAGTGATCTACAGCTTCAATAAAATCCCTATCAAAATACCAACATCATTTCTCATAGATCTAGAAAACATCATTCTATGCTTCGTATAGAACCAGAGAATACCCAGTATAGCTAAAGCAACCTTAAGCAAAAAGATCCAATTGGGAGACATCAATTTACTAAACTTCAAGCTATACTACAAGGCTATAGGGATTAATAATTCATAAATGTACCTTTTATCTTGTTTCTTCTCCCTGTTTAATGGTTGGCATCTGGCTTTTAAGCCTGCTATAATCCAGTATCATCCCAACTTTCCTATAGTCAGGCTTGATTCCTTATTGTTTTGGATATACAAAGCTCATTCTTGTGTCTGAATGTTTGCTTTTAACTTCTATTGTATTCGCTTTTAGTAAAGTCTAACAGATGTTATAAAAATTTTATGTCTTTATATCTATGAACACAAAATAGTTTCAGCTTTTTTAGGTCTTTAAAAATTTCATTCAGCAATGTTTCATAGTTTTTAGTTTACAAGTGTTTCACCTCCTTGGTTAAATTTTTCTAGGTAGTTTTATATTATTTAAATTTTAATATATGTTTTAGAATCAGTTTGTAAATTTCTATGAAAATTCTGATGTGATTTCAACTGGGGTTGTGCTTAATCTATAGAATAATTTCAGAAAAAGTACCATATAAAAAATATCATATCTTCCCATCCATGAACATAAATATCTTTCCAATTATTTACATTTTCTTTAATGTCTCTCAATAGAATTTTGTAGTTGTCAGTTTAGAAGTCTTACAATTTTTTTGTTAAATTTATCCTTAATCATTTTGTTTCTATAATAATATAGTAAATTTACTTAAAATTTTATTTTTAATTATTGGTGATTGAATATAGAAATAAAATTTGTTTCTGTATATAGACTTTCTGTACTCTAATTTTGATGAATTAACATTTGCTTTTTATCTGTTTAGAGGATTATTTAGGATTGATACTATATTGTTCAATTCTAAAAATTACATTTGATTACTTTTAATACATTATAATTATTTTAGTAATTTTAAAAATCTTTTCATTAATATTCTTTCATATTAAAGTCATAGTTATTTTAAATTCCAAGTCAGATAAATCCAATATCTATACCAAAGTGTGAATATGTTTCCATTATCTGCTTTTTCTCCTCTTGTACTTTGATTATTTTCTCTGTCCTCAGCATAATTAATATACTTCTAATACAATATTTTTCATATGAAATTATAGAGATTCTGGATGGTATTAGCCTCTTCTAGGAAGGATTTAAGTTTCTTTTGAGAAGCAGACAGTAATGACAAATCACCTTAATCCAGATCACACTGGTCTACTTTGATTTATTTTTAGAGTAAAGCCATTTCACAGGACTAAAGCCTATGGTATTTACAAGTGTCTTTCTTCCAGGGTTGCTCTGAATTTGAGATTTTCTTTTTCCAGTTCATAGAATTAACTAATTTTATGCTTTGTATTTTTATGTTTAAAAGCTGGTTTCTGACTAGTTTATTTTCTAGTTCCAATTATTTGTACCGTAGAAGCCAGAAATTTCTTTAAGGCAGAATTCCATAGAGAATACTGTGCTTAGATTTCTGTGTTTGCCTACACTCTATTGTCTTGGCCTCTCAAGTTTTGTCTCTTTATAGCCTTGAACAACAATGATTGTTTCTCCAGCCCAACGAAAATGTCACAAGCTCTAAGCCATAGTTTTTCTTTGGCCTTCAATATCTGAGTGGTAAATTAGCAAATGATCTGAGGGACGAGTGGCTGGGAAGAGAGGAGTTACCTTAGTGCCTTTCTTCATCTTTTTGATCTTGGACATTCAATTTTTGACCGCCTAGGTTTCTTTTTGATTTTTTCCATTTTTGTAGCTTTTCTGGGTGGGTAGATTAGTTTAGTCTGATTTTAGCCAAAAATTTGAACCTCTCTCTCTCTCTCTCTTTTTTACAAAGAAATTTAGGGTAGACATGTGCTTTTTATTACATGGATGAATTGTATCATGCTGAAGTCAGAGTTTTCAGTATATCCATCACCAGAATAGTGTACATGGTACCCAACAGGTAGGTTTCTATCCCTTACACCCATCTCACCCTCCACCTTTTTTAGTTTTCAATGTCTATTATGCCAATTTATGACCATATGTACCTCTTGTTGAGCTCTAATTTATAAGTGAGAATATGTGTTATTTCATTTTTCTTTCCTGAGATACATTACTTAAGATAAAGGTCTCCTTTTCCATGAAAGTTACTGCAAAAGGCATTATTTCATTAATTTTTACAGCTGAGTAGTACTCCATGGGAATATATATATATATATATATATATATATATATATATATATATACACACACATATAATCTTCACAATTGTGAGTTGTTTTGTGATAAACATTCAGATACTGGTGTCTTTTTGATATATGACATCTTATCCTTTGGGTAAATACCAAGTAGTGGAATTGCTGGATCAAATGGTAGGTCTATTTTCAGGTCTTTGTGGGATTTTCAGATTGTTTTCCATAGTGGTTGCACTAGTTTACATTCTCACCAAAAGCGTACAAACATTCCCTCATCACTGAATCCATGCCGACATCTACCGGTTTTTGAATTTTTAATATTTTCCGTTCTGGCAGGGGTAAAGTGGTATCTCACTGTGGTTTTAAATTGCATTTCCTGGATACTTAGTGATGTTGAGCATTTTTTCATATGTTTCTTGGTCATATATCTATATTCTTTTGAACAAAATTTGTTCATGTCTTTTGACCAATTTTTGATGGAGCTATTTATTTATTATTTTTTGTTTTGATGATTTGATTGAGTTCTTTGTACATTCTGGGTATTAGCCCTTTGTCAGATGCATAGTTTGCAAATATTTTCTCCCATTATGTATGTTGTCCATTTAATATGTTGATTATTTCCTTTGTTGTGAAGAAACTATTTAATTTAATTAAATCCCAATGATTTATTTTTGCTTTTGGTGCATTTACTTTGGGATCTTAGTCATAAATTCTTTGCCTAGGTGAATGTCTACAAGAGTTTTCTCCTACATCTTCTAGAAATGTAACGGTTTCAGGTCTTTAATCCAACTTGAGTTAATTTTTGTATATGGAGAGAGATAGGGATCGAGTTTCATTCTTCTGCATGCAAATATCCAGTTTTTCCAGCACCATTTACTGAATGGGATGTCCTTTGCCCTATATATTTTTGTCTGCTTTGTCCAAATTTGGTTGGCTGTAGCTATATGGTTTTATTTTTGGATTTTCCATTCTGTTCTACTGGTCTAGGTGTCTACCTTTATACCAGTACCATGCTATTGTGTTTACTATAGTCTTATAGTATAATTTGAAATCAGTTAATGTGATGCCTTCAGATTTGTTATTTTTGCTTATGATTGCTTTGGCTATTCAGGATCTTTGTTAGTTCCACATGAAGTTTAGGATAATTTTTTTCTAGATCTGTGAGAAATGATGTTGGAATTTTAATGGGAATTACATGGAATCTTTAAGTCACTTTAGACAAAATGGACATTTTAACAGTATTGATTTTTCCAATCCATGAGCATGGGGTGTTTTTCCACTTGTTTGTGCCATCTCTGATTTATTTCATTAGTGTTTTGTAGTTCTCCTTGTAGAGGTCATCCATGTCCTTGGTTATGTATGCTACTAGATTTTTTATTTTCTTTGCAGCTATTGTAAATGGTATTGAGCTCTTGATTTTACTCTCAGCTTGACTGTTATCAGTATATAGAAATGCTACTTATTTGTGTACATTGATTTTGTAACCTGAGACTTTACTGAATTTATTTACCAACATTATGTGTCTTTTGGAGTACTGTTTAGGGTTTTCTAGATATAAGAACATATTGTCAGCAAATAGCAATAGTTTGATCTGCTATTTCTCAATTAGTATGACATTTATTTCTTTTCTTTATCTTTTCTAATTTCTCTGGCTAGGACTTCCAGTACTATGTTCAGTAAAAATTGTGACAGTGGACATCCTTGTCTTGTTCCAGTTTTTAGAGGGAATGCTTTCAACTTTTCCCTATTCAGGATGATGTTGGTTGTGGGCTTGCCATATATACCATTCATAATTTTGAGACATGTTCCTTCAATGCCTAGTTTATTGAGGGTTTTTATCATGAAGGCATGCTGGATTTCATTGAATGCTTTTACAGCATCTATTGAGATGATCATATAGTCTTTCTTTTTAATTCTTTTTATGTAGTGAATCATAGGTATCAATTTGTGTACATTGAAACATCCTTGCATCCCTGGGATGAAACCCACTTGATCATGGAAAATTATCATTTGGTGTGATGTGGAATTTGGTTTGCTAGTATTCTGTTGAGGATTTTTGTATCTATGTTTATAAAGGATATTTGTCTGTCTTTTGTTGTTGTTGTTATTGTGTCTTTTCCTTGCTTCGGTATCAGGATGATATTGCCTTTATAGAATGACTTAGGGAGGATTCCCTTCTTCTCTATGTTATGAAACAATTTCAGTAGGATAGATTTCACTTCTTCTTTGGAGGTCTAGTAGAAATAACATGTGAATCTATCTAGTCCAAGGCTTTTGTTGTTGTTGTTATTGTTGTTTGGGTGAGTTTTTATTACTGTTTCAATCTCACTATTCATCTTTGGTCTGTTCCATATATTTATTTTTTATTTCTTCCCAAGTCAAGATTTGGAGGTGGTGTGTTTCTAAAAATTTCTCCATTTCCTCTAGATGTTCTAGTTTGTGTGCATAGAGGTTTTCATAATAGTCATAGATAATATTTTCTGTTTCTGTGGTATCACTTGTAATTTCTCCTTTTTCATTTATGATTGAGCTTCTTTGAGATATTGCTCTTTTATTTCTGGTTAATCTAGCTAGTGATCCATTGATTTTGTCTGTCTTTTCAAAGAACAAATTTTGTTTTATCAATATATTTTTTAAGAGAATAAGTTAAATATAGGTGACCTTGGACTTCCTATTTTCCCTGGCCTATTTATTCATTTTTAATTTCTAGACCTTATATACTTTTTATAAAGCTTACTTACACTTTGTATTTTAAAATTTTTATTGAAGCATCTTTTGCATAGAGTAAAATGCACAGATCACGAGGGTTCTACTGTATGTGTTTTGATGAATGTGTTTATCACAGTCTAACCCTGTCCCTGACAGGATATAGGCCTTTCCATCCAGCCAAGCAATAGCTAGTCTCCCTTCTCTGCTTCCTCTCCTTACCCTCTCCAGCCCATACGTACACACAAATAGAGCATAGATAACATCATGTCATTCCTCTCGGGAACATCCTCCTGTTTCCATTTTATTTAGTTCTTCTCTGATCTTTGTTATTTGTTTTATTCTGCTAGCATTGGCTTTGGTTTTTTCTTCTTTTTCTATTTCATTGAGGTGTGACAATAGGTTGATAATTTATGATATTTCTGTCTTTTTGGTATAGGAATTAAGACTATGAACTTCCCCCTTACCACTGCTTTATCTGTATTCCAGACATTTTGGAAGGTTGTGCCATTTTTTTTGTTCATTTCAAAATATATTTAGATTTGTATCTTAATTTTGTCATTGATTAAAGGATCATTCAGCAGCAAGTTATTAATTTCCATGTATTTGTGTAGTTTTGAGATTTCCCCTTGGAATTGATTTCTAGTTTTATTCCTCAGTGTTCTGAGAAGATACAAGCCATAATTTAGATATTTTCTGAATTTGCTGAGACTTGTTTTGTGGCTTAACATATGATCAACCTTGAAAATGTCCATGTGCTGATAAAAATTGTATATTTTGTAGTTTTTGGATAGAATGTTCTGTAAATGTCTGTTAGCTCCATTTATTCTGGAGTCCAATTTAAGTCCAGTGTTTCTTTTTGATTTTCTGTCTCGCTGATCTCTGCATTTCTGTCAGAGAAGTGTTGATGTACCTGGTTATTCTAATGTGGCTGTTTTTTAACTTAGATCTAGTAAAATTTGTTTTACAAATCTGGGATCTCCTGTTAAGTGTTTGGTGTATATATATTTAGAATAGTTATGTCTTCTTGTTGAATTGCTTCCTTTGTCATTGTATAATGATCATCTCTGTCTTGTTTTTTTTTATTTTTTTGCCATTGTTGATTTA
The DNA here is from genome assembly GCA_008750895.1 of Mirza zaza. Taxonomy (NCBI): domain Eukaryota; kingdom Metazoa; phylum Chordata; class Mammalia; order Primates; family Cheirogaleidae; genus Mirza; species Mirza zaza. The sequence continues at coordinate 92,358 of VSMD01140677.1, forward strand.
AAGTCTATTTTATCTGATAGAAGAATAGCTACACCTTCTTGCTTTTGGTTCCATTTGCCTGGAATATTATTTTTGGTACATTTAACTTGTTTCTATGATAGTCCTTGCAAGTTAAATGTGTTTCTTGAGACAGCATATGCTTGAGGGTTTTTTAAATCAATTCCAATTATCTATATCTTCTATGTAAAGAATTAAGATAATTTATGTTCACTGTTAATACTGATATGTGATATACTGTTCTGTTCAACATTTTGATTGTTACCAAGTTGTTTTGTTCTCTATATTGCATTACTGTTTTATAAGAACTGTGAGCTTTAATTTTTAGGTGCTTTTATACTGGTGGGTATTGATCGTTCTGATCCATGTACAGAGAACTTTGAAGCATTTTCTGTAGACCAGGTCTAGTGGTGACAAAATCCCTTAGTGTTTGCTTGTTTGGAAAACACTATTTCTTCTTCATTTCTGAAACTTAGATTTGCGTGATATAAAATTTTTGGCTGGCGGTTACTGTGTTTAGGAAGACTAAAAATTGGACCTCAATTCTTTCTGGATTGTAGGGTTTTTGCTGAGAAGTCTGCCATTTTCCTTTGTAAGTAACTTATTACTTTCATCTCACATCTTTTAACATTTTCTCTTTCACTTGACTTAGGCCAAACTGATGACTATATACTTTGGCGATGCCCTATTTGCCATGAATCTTCCAGGTGTTCTATGAACTTTTTGTATATCGATATCTAAATCTCTATCAATACCTAAGAATGTTTCCTCATTTATTCCCTTAAAAAGGTTTTTCATGGCTCTTACCTTAAAAAGGTTTTTCATGGCTCTTTTTCCTCTTCTCCCTCAGGGATACCTATGATTCTTATATTCATTCACTTTTTCTTAGATTACTCTTTACTCTTAATTCTTTTTTCTACATATTTGACTGAGTTAATTCAAAAGTCTTTTCTCCAAGCTCCGAAATTCTTCCTTCTGCTTAGTCTAGTCTGTTGTTAAAACTTTCTACTGTATTTTGAAATTCTCTAAACAACTATTTCATTTTGATAAGTTTTGTTGTATCTTTTCTTATCTATTTCTTCAGTGAATTTTTCATTCATGTCCTGAATTTTTTTTCTATGTGTGTGTTGGTTTCCTACCTTCTCAGCAATGCCATTAATCCTAATTTGATCTATATTCTGAATCACATATCTAAAATTTGAATAATTTCCTTTTGGTGGAGTCTGTTATTAGAGGACTATTGTGATCCTTTGAGGGTATCAAAACAGCCTGCTTTTTTCATGATTCTGGAGTTCTTATGCTGGTTCCTTCTCCTTTGAAACCTGTTTTTCAGCTCAAGACAGAGAGGTTTGTGATATACCTGTTCTCGTTTGCTGGGAACTCTGCTGCTCAGTGAAGAGAGAAGAGGTCCCTGGATGGTGTGCTTAAGTCCTACTATGGAAGATTGACCTGGTAGGAGAGATATGGATGCACTTTGAGCCTTTAACACTGTTGTTCTCCTGGGTCTCACCATTCTTGTGTGGTGTGGTTATCACCAGTAGTCCACATGTAACAGCATGAGTTATCACCCTTCCCAGGTCCAGTGGTGGTAGCATTTGATGGCCAACAATAGATTGAGCACTGTCCTGCTGAGGTCCACTGGTGATAGTGTTTGTTGGCCCACAGTGGCTTGGGCACTGCCCTGCCCAAGTCTGTCAGTAGTGGCACTTTTGGGCCCATAGTAGCTTTAGCACCACCCTGTTCACACTCATTTGCAGTGGCAGAGTCAGTGACCAGTGGCCCATTTGCTTCCCATGCCCAGGTTCCCTGGCAGTGGTGTAGGTGCATCAGAAGCACACACAGGACACATGAGTATGCCCTGCCTCCCCTTTCTCTCTCTGTCTTAGAAAGGGTGACGGGGAGCCTCCTGTCATTTCTCTGTTTATTCCAGCTCTCTTGTAGACAATCAATCTGAAGGTGAATATACATTTGCCATTTTCTATCCTTTCCATGAGAGCAGCTTCTGCAGGCTGCTTCTAGTCCACCAGCTTGGCCGCCTCCACAAAATCTTGATTTTAGCCTCATGTTGAAATTTTCATAACATATTTTATGCTTGAAAAATGGCCAAATATACTCCTACTTAAGGCAGTTTACTACTATCTCTTCAAATTATTGATAATCACCATCAATGAGAGAAAACTGGTTTGCACAAGTCGGTGATAATGTTTATTAAACTTTATTCTCACAACGTTTCAAAATTTTGCAAGCATTGAAATTATAACAAAAACCTCTAATATCTCTTTCTGTTCATACATTGGCAAATTTGTTACAATTTCTTGTGTTAATACAAAAAGATTTTAAATCAATCTTTTTCATGTCAGATATTTCAATATGGTGTACTGATGAATATCAAGCATCGTAGGCTGTACATGGATTGTTAGAGCTGTCACCCAGATGCTAGCTTAGACATTACTAAAACTGTAGATATTAGATATTGCTAAAAGCAGCCACAAGTAGAATTGTCATACATATGTGAAGACAGAAAAAGGATTTAAGATGTTACCTCAACTTTTAGTTAGACTGATCAACTACTAAACTATTAAAATTAGAGATGAAAGAGAAGACCAATGATAGTAATATACCAACTTTACAGAAATCAAAAGGATTTTGAGGGAATGCTATAAACCACCATATTCCAACACATTACATAACTTGGAAGAAATAGATCAATTCTTAGAAAGACACAAGCTCCTGAAATTTACCCAAGAAGATATAGGATCCTGTGTCAACCTGAACCTACCATAATGGTCTGCATGCTTTAACAAGAGTTAAAACAAAGTTTGCTGAGGTGTGTTTAACAAAATAGTAATTACTTTCAACTGAGAGAATTAGGGTGGATTTAATAAAGGTGGAGTTGAGGTGAGCTGCAGTGAATAAAAGTATATTTTGTTAGATGAGGAATGCATTTCACATGCTGGAAGTAGCCATGAATAAAGGCATGGCCATAGGAGCATATATTGTTTGCTTGGCAAACTTTGAGGGCAGTGTGGCTAGATCCTGGATAACTAGAGTGCTCTAGTTAAAGATGAGATATTTAAAAGATAGATTGGGTCTAGTGGATTAAGAGATTTAAGTGCTATCTTCAAAATCAAATCTGAATGACTATGGTTAGCAATCCAGTTCTTTTTATTTTTTATTGTTGGCTCGAGATAGAAATGATATGATTTGCCTTTTAAACAAATCTTTCTGTAGGTAGTGTAAAGGATGGATTTAAGGGGATAAAACCAATTAAGATATATTAAATTAGTATCATTGAGGAGTAATGAGTACCTGATATAAGGCAATGGAAGGAAGAACAACAAAGATAATTTTCTATATTTTTTTTATAATTTTACCTCATAAAACAATGCGTAAGGAATTGCTGTCTCTGGAGATAAACACATGTCTCTATGTTATGTAAAGAGTGATTATACCCAAGTAAATTTGGCCTTATATATTATAAGTATGTGAAGAAGACTTATTCCTTTTTAAACAAAGTTTTGCTTATAAGAAACAATGAAAGGGAGCAGAGATCCATTCATGCATCGTCATTTTCAGCTTTGAGGCCTCAATGGTAACATTTCTGAACATGGCTAACAGATTAAAAATTAGAGCCTCATGAATACTTTGTTGGCAGAACCTGAATTTTATACCAAGAGCTTAATAATAAGCTTGTCCAATACTGGGGTTTAGTAATTATTTATATCCTTAATGAATTATTGAACATTAGAAACTTCTCTAATCACTGTAGAAAATTTATAATTGTAATAACTGCATGTTCCAGATTTTCTGGAGCAGTTCCAAGAGAGGAGGCCAAAAACCAAAACAACATTTGCAATTTTGCTTGAAACCTTTCCATATCTGGGCTTCCTTTCTGATTTTTTTGTTTTGTTTAGTTTTTTAAAGTAACACTTCTGAGCATAGAGCATAAAGAGTCAATAAATTGTCCCTGTTAGGTGTGAATTTACTCATCTCTACCTCCCCCCCCACTTGCTTGATTTCTGCAACTTATGCAACCAAAATGTTTGTGCCCCTTTAATACTGTGAAATAAAACAAAATTTTACGAAAGATTCAACAAATTGATTGATTTAGGGATTCTGTGTACAGAAAGAAGGATCAGCAAGGAGGGAGTACTGTTTGGCATTTTGTGCTTTAAACCTGACGCCCATAATCCAAAACCATCAGAATAGGAAAAATTCTTCACCCTATGATGGGCACAGGACCCACATGTACATCTAAAACTGATCGAAATATATGAATTTATGTGTTACAACTACTATGTGAATGAGTAAGTATCCTAAATCACCAGAACTATCCACTTAGCAAAGAAAATCCAGTGATGATAACTTGAGCTTAGAGTCAACAGATCTCAAGAAAGAAAAACATTCAACTACCTTGAAATTTGTTGGGCATACATTGTTGTTTTAGTTGTTTCATACAACCTGCACATCATAAAAATGATTAATATTAGAGAAGGAAATAGGAGATCATAAAAACTATATGTTAATTTTCCTTCAGTCTTACGTTTAATACTTTTGATTGAAATAAACTGTTGATAAATAAGAAAATGAATGCATATACTTTGGCTGTGAAGTATCTTATTCTTGAAAGTATTAAAATTATGGTAATTTGTAACACCATCTATAGGCGGCTCTCAATCTAAAAAAACAAAACATATTTTGATTGGTATGTATGCAAAAGATACACATTTGGAGCTGTGTTAAAGAAAGAAGAAAGTAATAGGAGGAGAATGAGAGTTCAAGAGATACACACTGATGACACTTGACAGCAAAGTTATTTTTGAAACAACATGATAAGGGGAATGTGTTTCAGATCTGCAGAACAGAATGAAAAGACTTGTGAAAACTCCAAATCCCATATTTCCTATATGAAGTACAAGAATTAATTGACTCAATGAAGAGTCCACTCTTCTGAATATTAACTGAGACTTCTCATTTTCTGTTGCTCTAGCTGACAGATTTCACATTTTTTCTCAACTGGTGTATTAATAAATAATGTATTGTGTGGTCTCACTTTCATTGGCTTTTCACTGACATGTTGACATGAATTTTCATTATTCCTTTTATTATACTATCTAAACATACTTTTAGTCCTTTTACCTTGAGTTCAAGCTGATAAGAAAGACTTCAACTATTTGAATGTAGGTTCCCATAAAACCTTTGTCAATAGAGGTTATGAAGGTAAATTTAACCTTAATGTGTAATTGAAAGGGAGAGAGAATGAAGCTGCCTTACTTAAGAAAAATGAGCGGTATCCAGAGAAAGAAGGGAGATAAGAGACAGAGGGGAAAAGGGAGAATGTGAGGGGGAGTTAGGGATAGAGGGAAAGAAAGAAAAGACATTTATAACTGTTAGAACTGTCAAGGGGGAAAAGGAAAAGGTATTGACCATAAAACTGTAGGTTATTCTGCCTGTGGAGGCGTATACAGTCAATGAGGAGGATTTCGCCACAGGAGGCAAATTGCTTGCAGATTCTGAAAATTACACAGTACTTATAAAACATTGAACATATCCCTTGTTACAAGTACTTAAGTATGCAATTTGGTACTTCTTGGGAAAAGTTTTGCATTACATAAATTTGTGTTTCAGAGCCTTCTTCCATTCTGGGTACAAGCTGAATAGCCGAGTAGGAGGTGACATAACTTTTATATCAATCATTATGCAAATCTACCTTTGACTTTGCCTCAGGTCTAAAATATTCTGAAGTCTGTAAAAATTATTATAGTTTGAGAAGTAATATTTTGCCCACATAAATGCTTTTTCTCTCAAATCAACCTGAATTCTCCATTAACAGCATGCTTTATATGAAAGTCAAAAGAGGCAAAATGGGTGACTGATGATTTAAATGACAGATTTTCTGTATATTTCCTTTAATATTAGAGCTGGAAGAAACCCTAGTCCTACTAAGGTACAGAGCTTGAGGCAACTTCTCTAAGAACTCACATTAAATTAGAGACACAAATGGGATTAGACCCCAGGTCACATTGCTTCCAGGCCATAGCACTATAGGAGAGCTGTCTTTATAAAACAGCAAAGGAAAGGAAGCCTTCAAATGCTTTCGGTCAAACAGCATACATTCATTCTCTCCCTATTGTTTCCCTGTTTCTCTACCTTAATATGTCATCCATACCACCTACTGCTAGATTCCATCATGTCCTAAGCAAAAATGTACCTCTTTTGTGAAACCTGCTAACTCCACTCTCCAGCCCACACTGATCATAGACTTATACCTTTGGCTTTCAGCACAAAATTCAAGTTTTAATTTTATGTATGTGTTTGTGCCCTTTATAATATGATACTTTGGAAATATTCTTGATTATTTCCTGAGGCTTCTTTCTTCCCTTCAATTTAGCTGCAAACTTTTAAAGGACAGGGGCCACGTTTCCTGCTTACTTAATAACAACTCCCAGTCTTTTGCCAACCACCCACACACAGCATTACACAGAACAGACAATTGATATATCTTGTTAAAACTAGAGTTTTAAGTGAATCACAGGCATTTTCAAACACTTTTTAAAACGGTGTTGTGTCCTTATTGTGCATTTCTTTATTTTTCAATTTCTATAAAATGACTGCATTACTTTTTAAGTAGGAAATTATATATCATTAAAATAATTGAGAAGCCCACATTTTGTTTTCTTTAATCATTCCCTTTACTCATAGCTTCAGCTAGCACCTCTATTCTGATGGCTCCTAAAACTGAAACTCCCCCTGGACTTTCACCAAAGTTATGTACATATGTATCTTACTGCTCACGATCCATTTGGCTTTCTTCAATGTCTGTGTCTTAAATCTATTCTGATATAATGTTTATTAAATAAACAAACAAATATTTATCAAGCACTAGTAAGTGCTAGGGGCAGCTTGAGGTCTTGGAGGGTATACATTGGAAATGAAACAGATAAGGTTACTCAATGAAGCTTAGTGGGGAAAGATGCAAAACAAACAGAAAAACAAGTCAATAAATCTTCAATTTTTAATCAAGAAAAGTTAATTACAGATTCAAAGTTAGAGTCTGACAGCTATAAGAGATGCGACCAAATTTCAAGATTTTCTTTCTATTTTCTATTTTTATTTTAATGGTCCAAAGAAGATAACTTACTTTCCCAACTTTACACAGCCAACCCTAGATTTATATGGAGGTCTCAACTCTCAAATGAGGAGGATTTTGTTTACACACCATTCTGTTGCCTATTCATTTAGATAGTGGCTCATCATCTCAGATACAACATACCTTAACAAGTATTAGTTGAGAAACAATACATTCTGGGACTTATACCAAGTTCTAGGGATAGAGTGATGAAAACATCTTCAACACCATCAAAAACAGCAAATGCAATTTGTGCTACAGAGGATGAATCTTAACAGAGATTTCTGTTTTACCAAAACTTTCAGAGAACCGGTTTTTGATTTTGTTGATTCTCTCTTTTTGTCACTCTTGAGTATTAATTTATGTTCTTATATCTACTAGATATTTTTCTTTCCTTTTTAAATTTCTTGAAGTTGACTGTATTGTACTATTTTCACCATTTTAATTTGACTGTTAATACAAATTTAATCTTTAAGATTCTAAATTGGAAGAAAAGTTAAATAAATATTTTCTTTTATTTGCAAGTTTAGCTTCATCTACAATCTGAAATGCAGTGTTTTCATTATTGTTCAGTCATAAATATGTTCTCATTTTATTATGACTTCTCTTTGAACCAAAAATTATTCTTTCATTCTTACTTTTTTGATTATAATTTTCAAAATATATGCGGGTTGGTTTCTCTCTTTTTATTGGTGTTTAATTTTATAACATAGTCATCAGAAAAAGTGAGCTATATATCTTATTTTTAGACATGTTTTATGACCTATACATGGTCAATATTGTGTTACGTGAAGGTATATTCTCTAATTGATGGTTGTGAACATATATTTTGATAAACCTTGTTAATTGTGTTTTCATATCTTCATTTGTATTTTGTCCATGTAGTCTATCCATCTCAGGGGCTGGGGGAACCGTGCTAAATCTTCCAGTTTAATTATGTATTGTCTATTTAACTTTGTAATTCTCTACATTTTATTTTATTTTAATTTTTACTTTTTTTTTATTTTGGAATATTATGAGGGTACAGATTTTAAGGTTTCAATAAATGCCCTTTCCCCCCCTCCCCCCACAAGTCTGAGTTTCCAGCATGACCATCCCCCAGATGGTGCACATCTCACTCATTATGTATGTATATACCCACCCCCTCCCTCCACCCCCTGCCCAATACCCTATTACTGTAGTACCTATGTGTCCACTTAGGTGCTGCTCACTTAATACCAGTTTTTTGGTGAATATATGTGGTGCTTGTTTTTCCATTCTTGGGATACTTCACTTAGTAGTATGGGTTCCAGCTCTAACCAGGAAAATATAAGATATGCTATATCACCGGTGTTTCTTAGAGCTGAATAGTACTCCATGATATACATATACCACATTTTATTAATCCATTCTTGGATTGATGGGCACTTGGGCTGTTTCCACAGCCTTGCGAATACAAATTGTGCTGCTATAAACATTCGAGTGCAGGTGTCTTTTTTGTAGAGTGTCATTGGATCTTTTGGGTAGATGCCCAGTAATGGGATTGCTGGATCAAATGGTAGATTCACTTGTATCGCTTTAAGGTATCTCCATATTGCTTTCCACAGAGGCTGAACTAGTTTACAGTCCCACCAGCAGTGTAGGAGTGTTCCTCTCTCTCCGCATCCACGCCAGAATTTGTTATTTGGAGACTTTTTGATAAAGGCCATTCTCACTGGAGTTAAGTGATATCTCATTGTAGTTTTGATTTGCATTTCCCTGATGATTAGAGATGGTGAGCATTTCTTCATATGTTTGTTGGCCATTCTTCTGTCTTGTTTAGAAAAGTTTCTGTTCAAGTCCTTTGCCCACTTTTTAATAGGGTTATTTGATTTTTTGTTGCTGATTTTCGTGAACTCTAAGTATATTCTAGTTATGAGCCCTTTATCAGATGCGTAGGATGCAAAATTTTTCTCCCATTCTGTAGGTTGTCTGTTTACTTTCATGACTATTTCTTTGGCTGTGCAGAAGCTTTTTAGTTTCATCATGTCCCATTTATTTATTTTTGTTGCTGCTTTGATTGCCTTTGGGGACTTCTTCATAAACTCTTTGCCTAGGCCGATGTCTAGAAGAGTGTTTCCAACATTTTCCTCTAGAATTATAATAGTTTCATACCTTAGGTTTAAGTCTGTTATCCAGCGTGAGTTGATTGTTGTGAGAGGTGAGAGGTGTGGGTCCTGCTTTAGCCTTCTACAAGTGGCTATCCAGTTTTCCCAGCACCATATATAGAAAAGGGATTCTTTTCCCCAGCATATGTTTTTGTCTGCTTTGTCAAAGATTAGATGGCTATATGAGGATGGTTTTATATCAGGACTCTCAGATCTGTTCCACTGGTCAATATTCCTATTTTTGTGCCAATACCAGATTGTTTTAATTACTACAGCTTTGTAGTATAGTTTGATATCTGGCATATTACTACCTCCCATTTTGTTTTTGTTGCCTAGAATTGCTCTTGATATTCAGGGTCTTCTTTGGTTCCATACAAAGCATAAAATTATTTTTTCTATATCTGTGAAGAATGCTGATCTGATTTTAGTAGGTATTGCATTGAATCTGTAGATAAGTTTGGGTAATATAGACATTTTTTTTTTTATTTCAGCATATTATGGGGGTACAGATTTTAAAGTTTCAATAAATGCCCTTCCCCCCCCACAAGTCTGAGTTTCCAGCATGACCATCCCCCAGATGGTGCACATCTCACTCATTATGTATGTATATACCCGCCCCCTCCCCCCTCTCCTCTGCCCAATACCCTATTACTGTAGTACCTATGTGTCCACATAGATGCTGCTCACTTAATACCAGTTTGCTGGTGAATATATGTGGTGCTTGTTTTTCCATACTTAGGATACTTCACATAGTAGTATGGGTTCCAGTTCTAACCAGGAAAATATAAGATGTGCTATATCACCGTTGTTTCTTAGAGCTGAATAGTACTCCATGGTATACATATACCACATTTTATTAATCCATTCTTGGATTGATGGGCACTTGGGCTGTTTCCACAGCCTTGCGATTATGAATTGTGCTGCTATAAACATTCGAGTGCAGGTGTCTTTTTTATAGAGTGTCATTGGATCTTTTGGATAGATGCCCAGTAATGGGATTGCTGGGTAAAATGGTAGATTCACTTGTATCGCTTTAAGGAATCTCCATATTGCTTTCCACAGAGGTTGAACTAGTTTGCAGTCCCACCAGCAGTGTAGGAGTGTTCCTCTCTCTCCGCATCCACGCCAGCATTTGTTATTTGGAGACTTTTTGATAAAGGCCATTCTCACTGGAGTTAAGTGACATCTCATTGTAGTTTTGATTTGCATTTCCCTGATGATTAGAGATGGTGAGCATTTCTTCATATGTTTGTTGGCCATTCTTCTGTCTTCTTTAGAAAAATTTCTGTTCAATCCTTTGCCCACTTTTTAATAAGGTTATTTGATTTTTTCTTGCTGATTTTCGTGAACTCTAAGTATATTCTAGTTATCAGCCTTTTATCGGATGAGTAGGATGCAAAAATTTTCTCCCATTCTGTAGGTTGTCTGTTTACTTTCATGACTATTTCTTTGGCTGGGCAGAAGCTTTTTAGCTTCATTATATACCATTTATTTATTTTTGTTGCTGCTTTGATTGCCTTTGGGGACTTCTTCATAAACTCTTTGCCTAGGCTGATGTCTAGAAGAGTGTTTCCAACATTTTCCTCTGGAATTTTAATAGTTTCATACCTTAGGTTTAAGTCTGTTATCCAGCGTGAGTTGATTGTTGTGAGAGGTGAAAAGTGTGGGTCCTGCTTTAGCTTTCTACAAGTGGCTATCCAGTTTTCCCAGCACCATTTATAGAAAAGGGATTCTTTTCCCCAGCATATGTTTTTGTCTGCTTTGTCCAAGATAAGATGGCTATATGAGGATGGTTTTATATCAGGATTCTCAGATCTGTTCCACTGGTCAATATTCCTATTTTTGTGCCAATACCAGATTGTTTTAATTACTACAGCTTTGTAGTATAGTTTGATATTTGGCATGTTAATACCTCTCATTTTGTTTTTGTTGCCTAGAATTGCTCTTGATATTCGGGGTCTTCTTTGGTTCCATACAAAGAGGAAAATTATTTTTTCTATATCTGTGAAGAATGCTGATGGGATTTTAATAGATATTGCATTGAATCTGTAGATCACTTTGGGTAGTATAGAAATTTTAATGATGTTGAGTCTGCCGATCCACGAGCACAGAATGGATTTCCATTTGTTTACATCCTCTGCTATTTCCTTTCTCAGTGTTTCATAGTTCTCCCTGTAGAGGTCTTTTACCTCCTTGGTGAAGTATACTCCTAGGTACTTTAATTCCTTTGTTGCTATTGTGAAGGGAATTGAGTCTTTAATTTGGTTCTCAATGTGATTGTTGTTGGCATATATGAATGCCTCTGATTTCTGTGTATTGATTTTGTATCCTGAGACTTTACTAAATTCATTTATCAGTTACAGGAGTTTCTTGGTTGAATCTTTGGGATTTTCTAAATATAATATCATATCATCAGCAAACAGTGAAAGTTTGATCTCTTCTGCCCCTATTTGGATACCTTTAATCCACTTTCCTGTCTGATTGCTGTAGCCAGGACTTCCAGCACTATGTTGAATACAAATGGAGATAATGGGCAGCCTTGTCTGGTTCCAGTTCTAAGTGGGAATGCTTTCAATTTTTCCCCATTCAGTATGATGTTGGCTATGGGTCTGTCATATATGGCTTGTATCATTTTTAGGTATGTCCGTTCTATGCCTCTTTTCTTAAGTGTTTGTATCATGAAAGGGTGTTGAATTTTGTCAAAAGCTTTCTCTGCATCTATTGAAAGAATCATGTGGTCTTTGTTTTTGCTTCTGTTTATGGGGTGAATTGCATTTATAGATTTACATATGTTGAACCATCCCTGCATCCCTGGGATGAAGCCCACTTGGTCGTGATGGATTATTTTTTTGATAAGCGTCTGGATTCGGTTAGCTAAGATTTTGTTGAAAATTTTTGTGTCTATATTCATTAGGGATATTGGTCTGTAGTTTTCTTTTTTTGTTGCATCCTTTCCTGGTTTTGGTATCAGAGTAATATTCGCTTCATAAAAGGTGTCGGGGAGGTTTCCGTTCTTCTCGATGTTGTGGAATAGTTTCTGCAAGTTAGGTACTAGTTCTTCTTTGTAAGTGTGGTAAAATTCGGGTTTGAAGCCATCTGGACTGGGACTTTTCTTTTTAGGGAGATTTTTAATTGCTGTTTCTATTTCAGCTGTTCAGATTGGTTTGTTCAGGGAATCTATTTCTTCCTGGTTGAGCCTAGGGAGGCTGTGTGTTTCTAGAAATTTGTCC